>JAZKJV010008236.1:0-109691 GCA_037367405.1 Ottelia alismoides
TGTCGCTCAACTTTTGAAGCCATCCACTTGATGAGAGATTTATAGAGTTAAAAAAAAGAACCTCCATATGTTTTTTATTGATTTAAAGAGGGCTTATGATCATGTACACACGAGATATTGTGGAGAGTTTTGGAGAAGAGTTAAGTACCTATCCTATACATTAACTTTATAAAAGATATGTATGATAGGGCCTCATCTTGTGTAAGGATACAATCTAGGAAGATTGGCTATTTTGGCATCAACATTGGTATGCGAGAATATGTGATTCATCACTTTAAAATATGAAAATAGAGCTTCATTCCCAATTAATTCAACAACAACAACAAAACCTTTTCCCACATTTAAGTAGGGTCTACATGGATTCTTTGCCTCCATTCAGATCTATCTTGGATCGATCTCGGGCTTATATCCAAAAAACTAAGATTCCTTCGTATAATCTCATTCCAACACTTCTTGGATCGTCCTCGCACTCTCTTAACCGGCTCAACATCCCAAAACTCGCATCTCGTAACCACTGCATCAGCTGACCTCTTTCGCAAATGGTCAAACCACCTTAAGCGGTTTTCTTGCATCGTATCCTCGATTGGAGCTACTCCAACTTTCCTTCTGATTGCATCATTCCGAATTCGATCTTTACATATATGCCTACACATCCACCTTAGCATTTTCATCTTGCAACTGTCATTCTCTGCACATGTCTATGGTTTACATGCCAACACTCAGATCTATAGAGCATAGCATATCTTATGGCTACTTTGTAAAACTTTCCTTTGATTTTTAAAGAAATTTTCTTATCACAGAGAACAACAAAGGCTCCTCTTCACTTTAGCCAGCATGTATTTATTCTACTAGTAACATCTCCATCAATTTCCCCATCACGGTGCAAAATAGATCCGAAGCATCTAAAAGAATCTATTTTCCGAATGCTATCATCACCAATTTTCACCTCGATTCCTTCATCATTGCTTCCATCAAAAGTATACTCTTTATATTCATTCTTAGCATACTTGTACGAAATCCTTTAGTCTCCAAAGCATGTTTCCAATAAGCTTCTCATTTATTCCATTTCTAATCTCCTCAATCGGACACAATATCATCAACAAATGACATATACCAAGGTATCTCATCCTAAATGTGACTTGTCAACTCGTCCATAATCAAAGAAAAAGAAATGGACACAAAGTTGAACCTTCTTGATGTAAACCAATGTTGATGTCAAAATAGTCAGTCTTCCCAGACTGGATCCTTACACGGGATAAAGCCATATCATACATATCTTTTATGAGGTTAATGTATAAGATAGCTACTTGTCTCTTCTTCAAAACTCTCTACATTATCTCACGGGGACACAATCATAAGCCTTCTCCAAATCAATAAAAATCACAAGGAGCTTCTTCCTTTTAGCTCTATAAATCTCCATTGTTCTCCTCAACAAATGTGTGGCTTCAATAATTGAGCGACTTGTCATGAATCCGAATTGATTTTCTTTTACTTTGGAAACATGCCTCAACATTCTTTCGATCACACGTTCCCAAATTTTCATAGTGTAACTCATCAGCTTGATACCTCTGTAATTTGAACAATTTTGAATGTCCCCTTTGTCTTATAAAGAGGTACCACGATATTCTCCAATCTTCATGCATTTTCTTGCTTCGCCAAATAACATTGAATAAACTTGTAAGCCAAGTCATACCATGTTCACCTAAAATTCTTCATACTTCTATAGAAATGTCATCCGATCCTACACCTTTCTCAGGTCTCATAACCTTCAAAGCATCCTCTACTTTTTTTCTTTGTATTCATCTATAGCTTGCATGATTCAAGTAACTTTCACTACTAGTTAGATTACCCAAAGTGATATGTTTATTTCCTTCCCTAATGAAAAGCTTATGGAAATACTGCTTCCATCTAGTTTCCATATCCTTCCGAGTAACAAGCACGTGACCTTCCTCATTCTTAATGCATCTCACTTGAGAAACATCTTTGATCTTTCGTTCTCTTGCTTTGACCAACCTGAATATATCCTTCTGGCCCTCCTTAGAGTCGAGATTTTTATACAAAACCTCATAAGCTTTTAACTTAGCTTCGCTTACAACTTTTTTGCTTCATTCTCTGCTATTTTGTAGTTTGTGACAGTTTCCTCTTTTTTATCCTTAGACATAACTTTAAAGCATGCTCTTTTAATTTTGAGCTTTTTTTGCACTCCACTCCACTATCAAGCCTCCTTTTGTCTTGGAGCTCCTCCCTTTGACTCGCCTAGCATCTCTTTAGCTACCCTTCGGATACAAGATGCTACCGCCTTCCACATCTCGTTTGCACTTCCGCTATAATTACAAAATACGTCTTCTAAAACCTTCTCCCTAAAGCTCGATTGCTTCAGTTGAAGATTCCACTATCTAGTCCCAGTGATCTTGGAAACCCTCATTTTCTTTACCAGTCCTTTTATTTGCACATCCATGACTAACAAGCGATGTTGGGTCGTCAAACTCTCTCATGGGATAACTTTGCAGTCTTTGCAACCCAATCCATCTCTTCTCCTCAACGTAAAGTAATCTATCTATGTTGTAGTCGTGCCACTCTTATAAGTAATTAAATGTTCCTCTATCTTCTTGAAGAGAGTGTTTGCTACGAAAAGATCATAAGCGGTTACAAAATCCAGAATGACTTTTCCCTCTTCATTTCTATCCATGGCCTTCATGAACACTTGCATACCCTGAATCATCCTTTCCCATATGTCCATTAAGATCTACACCCAGACAAATCATCTCTCTTTGTGGGATTCCTTACAAAATTTTATCCAGATCCTCCCAAAAAGCTTGTTTAATTCTTTCATATAAATCAATTTGTGGTGCATAAACCGAGATGATATTTAGAATTTCTTTTTAAAGCACCAATTTTAACAAAATAATCCGATACCGGAATCTTTGCACCTCAGCCGCACAATCAACCACTCCAACACTATTTCTACCCTTATCTTTACTTGAATATCAAAGTTTAAAGATCGTCCTCTCGATCTCCCTTGCTTTCTGTCCAACACATTTTGTCTCTTGGAGGCATAGTATCTGAATCTTCTTTCTTTCCATCGTATCTACCATTTTGATCGATTTGCCAGTCAAAGTGTCAATATTCCAACTACCTATCCGCGACTTCCTTTGCAACCTCTTTTGCACTAACTTCTTTACTCGCATGCGTCCATCATGCGAGAACCCTTACAAAGTTTGGACTGCATCCATGCGACGATGCAACGAAACTTACTTATTTACTCACATGCGTTCCTCATGCGAGAACTCTTGCAAATTATGAACTACATCTGGGCAACGATGTAGCGACTATTGCTGATTTTTCATTGCATTCGAGCGATTCAACACGTCGCAAGTAGGGAACACCCCAATGAAATCTAAATGTTTGTTTAAATCCATGTTGCAATAAAATCAACTCCATTGTGTACGTATTACTAACATTAAGGAAAAAATATTAGAAAAATACTAACATGTATATTTGATAAATAAAATCGAACCCTAGCTTTGAGATAAAACGTCGCTAATGCAAATATCTTTCACATACAATCTCCTATGAACCCCTACTCACTTTTGAATTAATGCATATTCAATTATCTACAAAACAAGACCAAATATAAAAGAATCGAAGTTTATATGTGAAACTTGAGTTTTTGGTCCTCATCATACGTTGTATATATTGACCAATTTGACCTTATTATTTTATGTATAATAAACTCTTTTTAATTTATTTCTTTTTCATTTAATTCCTTTGATTTATGTTTTAATAAAGTTTGCAAAAATCCAAATATAAAATGAATTAAAAATCAAAGAAAATGAATCATTTTATATATAGTCTGCACATAAGTCCATTTTTATTTTATTTCTTTATTTTCTAAATTATTAATAATACCAAAAAATATTAGATTAATGTGTGAATATTTCTTTTATATTGTATTTATTTTTTTGAGGTTTCTTTATATAAAAATCATAAAAATTGCAAAATATTAAAAATATGATATTTATTAATATAAAATACCACCTAAAATATCACTTTATACATATGACTTTTGATTTTGGTCTCTTCACGAAGGTGTAGATCTCATTGAGATGAATAACTTTCATGAAGATCACTTCTTGATTTGACATTGTTTTCTATTTTATTTTGATTCATCTTTGATTTTATTTTCTGATTTTTTTGGGAGCGACACGTGGCAGTTTCTGGAGTAGCCATGAACCCCCCACTTAGTCCTCTTTGCAATCCCTTTTCTGGACTGTTGGATGAATGGTGCTTCATCCAACGATCCGGATTAATTCCGTCCTTTATCTTTTGTTTATTTTATTTCTTTCTTCTCTCCTCGCCACATGGCTTGTCCCTAGCGGTTCGATCACGATTCGATCGGACGGTGGAGACTTTATCTCCCACCTTTGACTCCTCCGCTCAACCAACCTCTTCCCCAATCTCCCCGCTCCATTGACGTCCTCTTCCGTACGCAACATCTCCTCCCTTCTCACCCTACATCGTCGCACCTCCGTCTTCTCCGCAAAGCCCCAACAACCCATAAAAGGTCGAGCTTCGCCAGACTTCAGGCTTATCCACTATTATCAAGAGGAGACCACCAGCTTAGAGGAACCCACATGTGATAAACATGGGAAAACCTCTGGAAGGCGACAACGATTCCCATCCCAACCTTTAGCGAGATTCGAACCCATCTCTAGGGGTTCGTTTGGTTGCAGGGTTGGGCAGGGTTGGGTACTATTCACAGGGCTGGGTGAATAGTAAACTGTGAGGAGGGGGTATCCCTGTGAATAGTACCCAACCCAACCCAACCCTGCAACCAAACGAGCCCAACCCGGGGTACCCCTCCTTCCAATCTTCCCAATCCTCCTCACAGTTTACTATTCACAGGGGTACCCCAACCCAACCCAACCCAACCCTGCAACCAAACGAACCCCCTGATTATAAGCTCCAAAGCTCGTTGAGCCTCGCTGCACGCCGATAGCTTCGAGGAGAAGACCTTGGCCTAGAGCCTTTGATCTTTGGCCATACTTTTCAGGCGATCGCCACCAGGTAATCTATTCATTCACTTCTTCTGCTCTCTTCTTCCCCACCTTCATCTTCTTTGATCTGTTCTCAAACCAACTTAATCGACTCGTTGTTCTTTATCTTCACGAGAGAATCCCCAAACCCATCTTCGTTCTCTGATCGCACAAACCAGGACGCATCGACACAATCACCGGTTGGCTCAAGATTCTCCGCCTCCAAAAGGAGCTCTATCCGCATCTACCGCCATTCTATTTTGTATGCAAGCAAACCACTAGCAGGAGCAAGAAACTTCACCATATCTTCATCAATGAATCATCACCAGAAGGTTAGCTTCGACATGCAACTCTCACGCCTTGCACCTATAAGGCTCAGAAGGAGGACGAAGAATGGGATCTGCAGTACATCTCCAATATCTTCCCCTCCTCTATTTCCTATCCCTCGCTCGCATCCACCTTCAGCAGCATACCTCACCTTCACTCCGCCACATCTCCACCATGGGAGGGTCGCTTGGTCGTGTGTCAACTGACACCATGGAAGGCCGTATCGATATCGATATCGTTTAGATATCGTATCAACACGATATTTCGACGATATATCGACGATATATCGTTGAAATATCGCCCATATCGACGAGCCTTTGTGAAGAAAATGCCTGGAAATCGGGATATATCGCCATATCGGTGTCCATATCGGTCCCATGTCGATATCGATATATCGGCGATATATCGCCGATATATCATGATATTTCCTTCCATGACTGACACGCCCTCAGTTCCTCCACCTTCGCCCTTTTGCCAAGGGCCAAGCTCCAGCCAGTCCAACTCCTTTCAGAGCACTTTGTCGAGCAAGCAGAGGAATGGTGAGGAAGAAGACCCCCACCTACAATTGCCGTCCATTATTTCCTCCCTCTCTCCTATCAAACTGATAATATCACACCATGTCAGCTGCACCGTGTCACCATACGAACCCATAGCCTCGGGTGACCGAAGCTACAACAGGCAGCCATGTGGAGGGTTGATGCTTGAGCCTCAGTGCGGCAGTGCCACATCCATACCACATCTCGACCCGCACAATCCACGTGCAACACATGTGGGTGTTGGGAACTTTGCGCCATATGCCCTCGTACCAAGGTTTGAAAAAAACTAAAAATGGAATGAGGCAGTTTCTCTACAATCGAGGCAAAGCGTAGCCTCGAGACAGTCGAGGCGTAAGCTTCAATTTAAGGACAAGTTACCTATAAAAACTACAATAAAATATATACTAACGAAATTATCTATTTTCTGACTAGCATATGATATATATCACTATAATGTATGATGAAATTATAAAGATAGCATATGATATATATCACTATAATATATGATGAAATTATAAAGACAAGAATATCGAAAGAAAAGACATACAAGTGCATATGCTTTTTTACTTGATTTCCATCCAATCAAAGAATGAATCCGTTGATGATAACTTTGGGGTAAGGGGCGCTCTTAATTTTTTTTTCTATTTCTTTACTCACCCTTTCCATCAAGTTCCTCCCAATTTTGAGTCTTTATGATGAAAACTTTGAGTTAAGGGGTGCTCTTAAAATTTTTCGTGGGATATTTCCCGTGGAAGGCGGTTCTAGTGGGAGTTTGATGCAGACTAGTATAGGGAAGAATTGTTAAGGGCTGAGAAGAGAGGAAATTGGGGTAAGGAGATAAGGAGGAGCACAACGAGACACATGAGGAATAAGGAGACGGGTTGGGAGAATTAAAGCGGAGAAAAAATTCATCCGGAAAGGAGGTTTAAAAGTCAACGAATCATCAAATTCTACTTCATTTTATATCCTTATTATAAAGGAGTAGGTTGTTTTATATAGGGAACCAACTCAATAAAAGCGGCAACCGTTCATCCAAAAGACACATCTAAACCAAAAGATGCCCAAAGATCGTGACTTTGTTTTTTTTAAAAAGAAATTGCAATAAAATAAAATTACTACAAGAACTAAAATTAGATATTCCTTACTGCATCAATTCTCCCCGCTTTGAAAAATCATTTCCTGATGAGTTGCTTGAAGAGTTTTGTCTTGATTCGGTGGAAGCATTTTCATTTTTATTGGAATATCTTGGCTGCCTATGGGCTTGAATGCAGTCTTTAAATATCCGGAACCTTCCTGAAAACTTCAGAACCGGAGTGTTTCCTTGAGATTTTTTTCCTTACACTGGGTTTCATGAAAGTTTGCACAACATCAGGACCATATGGGAAATGCCGGGATTCTTGAGCTGTTTGCACATATTTAGAATCAGCATTTATTTTCCAGATTTTGAGGATGACAGAGCTGATTAAATAATATGTTTAGAGCCAGCCATGACTTCTCTTCTCAACATTGTCCTCGTAATTTTTGAAATCAACAGCGGGTGCTTGAAATTTGACTCAACGACTGAACCCCACTCTAAATTAGTATAATGGGGAAATTTCGGCAAACTTTTCATGGTAATGAATTCCCTATAAAAATTGAATGTGGGCTTCCTTGCAAATATACCTATAACAAATCTCCTTTCTCAGGGAACCTTTGATAATCCCAACTTTCATGGAAGTGGAAACCCCTTTAAGGTTTGTTGTATCGCCCACACAAGGTGTTAGAAGTTGGCACTTGCTGGCAGCAATGGCATTACATAAAACAAAGAAAATGAAGTTCACTTCAATGCGATTGTAGAGAATGACAGAGGGGATGTGAGTGCTGTGAAAACGAGGGTAGGTGAGGAACCTGGTGATTACAGGTCTGTACAGTGATGACTTCGAGGAATGCGAGGCATGACATCTGTCACTGAAAGCACCGTGATTGTGCCATTGCTGATGCATGTGGAGCGAAGACGCCAGGTGCCGTAATGTCAAAGGATGTGGCTGCTAGGGATGCCTGTGAGACTTCTGCAAGTGCAAATGCACGGCAAAGCCAGCACCGTTGTATGTACGGGCATAATGTTGATGATGTCTTAGGTTGGTGTGCATGCAATGGTGCATTTACGACCATGGATTTTGCCAACGGGGGTCTTGAAGCCATTTGGATAGCCGCGTGTAAAGCACATATTAGGGTTTTCATGATCATGAATGCTCCAAGATCGTCCATCTTTCTTGTATTCATTCTTCATTTCCTGGACGATCTCTTGCATGCAGTTCAATGTATTCAGCATACTAGAACATAAAATGTGGATATCCATACCATAAGTGAATCTCAAACTTCAGAATACACATCATAGATTTTGAATGATATCACGACGATCTCTTGGACTTGTGTTGAGAAGATGAACAATAGAATCTTCTTTCTTCAATCTTCTTGTCGTACCTTATAAGATACTAAATCGTGAAAATGATTTAAAAGCGATACCAATTGATTCAAAATAATATTTAGGAAGAATTATTAAGGGGTGAGAAGAGAGGAAATTGGGGCAAAAGGACAAGGAGGAGCACACCGAGCCCCGTGGGAATGAAAAAAAGGAAGGAAGGAGGGCTGAATTGGAGGATTTGAGAGGAGAAAGATTTTTTTTAAAGGGAAGAAGGATAAGCTAAAAGCTATCTTAAATATGATATCACTTCAACTTCCCAATTACTCAGGAGTAGGTTGCCTTATATAAGTAATTAACCCAGTAAGAAGCAATCTTTCACGCAAAAGACACATCCCATGATTGTGATTTTTTTATGAATTACAGTAAAAATAAAATTACAACAAAGTTAAATGTTTTGTACTGCATTAATTCTCCTCTGCATCTCTTATGACTTACTTTGGTCAGTAGTTGAGCATTTTGCAACTCCAACGCATACAACACTATAACCTAATAAGTTTCATGCCACCCTGCTTGATCTATCTTAAATTTTAGTGTTTCTTTTACCTCTTGGAGACTAATTTGTATTTTCTTCCTGTAGGAGTTTCTATTAAATTTTTAGTATACGGAGCCTTAAATAATCCATCTAGCATTTGGCTGTACAACGGAATTTTGACAAAGTCCTTTTCTACAGCCCCCCCCCCCCCCCAAAAAAAAAAAGAAGATGTTCACAAAATGGATATGTTTGTAAATTTCTTAGATAAAGACACCCATTGTTTGCTTTTCACAAAAGGTAAAATGTGGTTTACAGCTGGAAATAATATAGGCCTCCCAACTTAATATTTTCCATCCAAAAATTTGGATAAGTTAGGATTTACCACGAGGGTGTCAACAAAGTTTGTTGCAATCCTCCTGTTTTGAGGTCTTCTGCAAATATGTGTAATATTTTTATCATGTACTGCTACTCAGAACCTTACAGATTTTTTGAAATATCTCCGTTCTGGGTCTTCTTTGAGAAATCTTGTTTCTTATTCTTTCCTCCTTAAATTGGGCCACTGCAATATATCCAATTCGAGCTTGAATGCGCGAGGGACTTTTGAAATGATCTTTTTCTATATCCTTCTTCCAAAAGAAAATAATGAAGTGGACATGATTGTAATTTTCCCAAAAATGTGCCTTCCAGAAAAAAAGCAGGTTGACATTTCCATGGAATAATACGGGTCTTCTAACATCGTGATATATTGCATCCGAGAACAAAACCCCATTAGGGTTTTTGTTAGGATGCGACAACGCCCAATTATCCTAGACTATTGTTATAAATCGACACATGAGGGTTTCCAAACACAACAACAAAGGTGAGGTCACATTGAATGAATGTTCTAGACTCTCCTAAGGCAACACAGACTTAGGATGCCGCAACGACAGTCTACAGAGCCCTAAGTGATAGTCATGGTAGGAGACTCGAGGGGGCATGTAGCACCGTTGATCTTGGTAGTATGGAGGCCAACAATGACGGGGTTGCTTGCAAAGAGGGTTGTAGCATCAATGGCTAGATCTTGCAATTTTAAGAATGGGAGGGTTGGTGCTGTCGGATGCCTTCCCATGAGGTGGTGGAAATGGTGCATTGAGAGCTGTTGTGGCGATGTCCACCATGAGTCTTGGCTCCAACCCACATCAACAAGGCGGTGGGTAACACATTGGCCTGGGGAGTTAGCTTCTTTATGCTCGGGGCGATGCTAGACCGCTTTACCGGTGGTGTCACTCTCAAGGGATTCCAACCCTTGGTTCCCCGTAGCCGCAAGTTGTCGAATTGCGAGGTCATTGTTGACCTCATTATCCTCATCCTCGACATTGGTGCAAACATCATTGTTGTCAACGATGCACGCGATGATTTTGTTGTATTTTAGCAGACGGAGTTTGAATTAAGTTGCCTAGGTTATGCATTGTGAGTGAAGCATAGAAAGTTGAAGCATCACCTTTAATCATGCTTAAAAAGGTACACGATTGACTGGAGTCATTGCTTGTGGTTGGAGGGGAATCTCACATCGACAAAGCACCAACCGAGGTCGATGTTGTGGCCGTTGAGGCATTAACTTGTCGTCTGACCCCACATAACATGGCTCTTCAGGTGTGGCAACCAATACCAATCATTCTGAGGGTACCATATTGTCTACCTCACTCGAGCATCTTCCACATTTTTGCTTCCCAAATCTCACAACAAGCCCCTTCAAGCTACTGATACTACCATGTTGTAGTGGTGCCCTATCCACTTGCATTCGTATGATCGTTGCTTAGACTGCTTCCTTTGGCCGATGTCGACACTGTCCCTAGCCCTCATAAGGGCACCACATGGTCACTACATGTGTACGTGAATGCCCTAAAGAGAAACCTCATCTCCATTGGAGTAGCAAGGGTCAACTTCCTCGCTACTTTCGTCACAATGGGGGAAACTGTCACGATATTTGGTTTAGGTTCCAACGAGGGAACATTTGCCGACTCCCTTCGAGTTCTCTCCACCATCACCCTTCCAGAAACCACGATTGTCATTCCCTTCCTAGCCTTCGATCATGATTCTACCACTGCTCGGTGCGTCACCATCGATGCTTTATCTTCGACGCTGACATGTTTGTCACCCACCCACATAAAGCGTCATCATCAGTGGGCCTCGAGGATATTCTACAGTCGCTTGACCCTCTAATTGCTATGCTGTCTGTCTACTTGTCTTCTCAATGAAAAAGACTACTGCTACTGGTCGCTCCGCTGGTGGGTGTGCGAGAGTGAACGCCACCGTTTGCCCCCCATGTTCCCACTCCATGCCCCCGTAGGTGTGGAGAATAAAAAACTCTAGTAGGGTCTCTCAAAAGACAAACACATCCCTTAAAATTAGGGATTGAGGGATGTTGTGTGGCGGCCTCCCTCACCAATGTTTTTTTTTCAAAAAGGGGAGAGTTGGGAGAAGCATGTTGATGGATGAATATTTAAGTGAAGAGTAGAAATATTGCATCTACGCCAACCGGTGGAATATAATGAAGAAAAGTTCATTAATCAAAGGAATTTGTTCAACAATTCCAATGACCTTCCCCAATACCACCACCAATGTTCAAGCAACTCACCAGGAGATGAGCTTTTCAAAGCGGAATTGAACTAATGCAAGTATGAATTTGGGATTTTAACAAATTAGGTTTTATTCGTTAATTAAGTTTGATTTTAATCGAACTTTTTATGTTGGTTAAAGAAATTGAGATTGCTAGAAAACGAGAACGCGGAAATGTAATATCAGAGATAAAGAATAAGAAAAATGAATAACACCGAGAATTTTAGTGGAACCCTACCCCGTGAGGAGCAGGATGAAACTACGGGGGAATGCCTCAAAGGGCTTGTGTTTCTATTGAACTTTCTCATTTGATACAATGGGTGTGGGGCTTCTTATATAGCCGACACTAAGTCTCCAAGTCCTACAAATATTAGATGTGAGACTAAACCATTGGATGTAGTAATTGGACCATGGAGGGATCCAATTACCCATCTGTACGAGTGACATACATACTCCAACACTCCCTCTCAAGCTGGAGCATGCAATGCTAAGCTTGGACACATATTAAGAAATCGCTCAGACTCGCAATATAAGACACTACGAACAATATCAACTCAATGCATACACAACTGTCGGTTGCTGTCGAGGACGTTGCTTCTCATGTCGTGCATGTGAGGAGGAATGGGCTGGAGTGTGAGTCGAACTGGTTCCCCTCGTCGGAGAACATGTGCTCTGTACTGCGTTTGTCAGTCAGTGAAACTGAAATGAGTATCCATGTCGGAGTACTCTGGCCCGTCACATGTAGAAGACTGTGCATCATGTGGACAACTGCTCCGTTTCTGAATGGTCGAATCGAAAAACCCGTGGAAACATCCTCATCGGAGTCCACGATTGCTGGAGAATGGAGTCTGAAAGTCTCCTCGTCAGAGAACTGGGTCTCTCTCATACTGGCTCAGAGATTGGGATCTCTACTCTTGAGTTTCTATGAAACCACATGAAAACTCTAGTCCACAATGGCATAGAATGTGATCTTTATTCTGGAGTCCCTATGGATCACATGAAAACTCCGAGACCAAAGATAAATATGGGGACCGCATAAATAATGATCACATATATATGCCTATCAAACTGAAGATTCAGAATCAATTTGAATGTCGAGTCTGAATCTGGACTGTATAGCCTGACAACTGGTCTGGCATCTGAATTGGAGAATCTAAATATGAGCCATAGAACTCTATAGAACCTTTCTCCCATACTGATCGGAATTGAAGACATTGACCAAGTTGGGAGAAGACAAGAAAATGGGGGGGGGAAAGACTAATCTCAAATAAAATTATTCTCCTTTGTTCTGGCTTATTTCCCTTTTTTTAGCCGTCTCCGTTTTTCCCACGTGCGGTTTTTTCGTACGCACCTTTTTCCTCCTTTTTTGAAATCATGACCCAAATAGGGCACAAACATCTCACTACTCATTTTCCTCTCCTTTTTTTTCACCCACGTGCCCTTTTTTAATTCGGTCCATCTTTGGGCCCATAGCACTCCTTAACTGCAACTACCCATTACAACCCTCATTAAAAAAATATTTTTTTAACTTCAGAAAACTGGGCCTCACTTCATAAAGGCACCGCCCAATATAACATCTATTTAGGGTTCCCCATCGGGAACCCATTTTCTGAAAGACGCGCTGCCCTCGTTGGGGCTTTCTTCATGGAAGGTTGCCTCCACCTATCGCCTGGAGAAGAAGGATTGCACGAATCGATATGCATCACCCTTTGGAAGATACGGAGGAGGAGGTGACACGGTGCACTGGACGAGCTGCTCTCCTAGTTGCTGCTGTTGCTGCCTGGAGGAGATGGGTTCACGAGATCTGCACCGCCTCGAGACCGCGTAAGAGCGAGAAGTGCACGTTGGTTGAGAAGAGAGCTATTCCTTGTTCTGATGTAGGGTTCCAGGCAAGGTTTAAAAAAGCGCGAGGCGGTCCGAGGCGTTTTTCTTAAAATTGAGGTGAGGCGTAAGCCTTGAGGTGGTCGAGGCGTAAGCCTCAATTTTTTGGAAAAAAAATTAAAATTAGAGCAAAATACATTGAAAAAAGTATATGATAATATTAAGTTTTCCCAAAAACACATTTAAGAATAGTTTAACACTAGTAAAAGATACAATACATAAGCGATGAAGGTATTGCAGTTCAAAAAAAGTAACACTAAGCTACTAATATATGGAATGTCAAGTTCCAACTCCAACTTTCGATAATTCTATATGAGTATTGAATTAAAGTCTATACTTAATACTAAAGTACAATAAAAACCATAATTTTTAGTGTTTGAAGTAAAAAAATACCAACATACCTTGAATCCCAACCATTTGTCTTGCTGGACGTTGTTGGAGAACCGTATGCATCCCCTCCTGCCATATGATACCCCAACAAGACGGGGGTCTCGCTGCCCGGTCAGCGAGCCTGTGGGGGGGGGGTCTAGGGGGGGAGCAAGTGCGCTCCCCCCTACGGGGGTGTGGGGGCAGCGCCCCCGGCGATTTTTTTTACTAACAATGTTATTTTTATTTTGCTATTCACAATAAAATAAAATAATTATTTTACTTCACGTGTTTATTTTAAAACTTTCTTCTTCATATATACGATAATTAATCTAACATTCACAACTTATATAACCAAATAACAACATCAAGTTGAAAACTTGCAACTAATATAAAATATTTATTACAATTCAAACTCAAATCTGTGTGTAATAGAAATAGTATGTGTAGGTGTATGATAAATGGAACTTGATGTATACAAGATCATGGAGCTTCACTTATTTCAAGCGATCAATTCTCTTTGAACGCCCCCTCCCCCCGACCCTTCGGTTTTACAAAAAAAAAGCCGAAATTTTAAAAAAATACGATTTTTTGAGGCTTACGCCTCAGCCTCGCCTCGAGCGCCTCACGCCTCGAGCGCCTCAGGCGAGGCTAAGGCGTACGCCTCTTATGATGTACCTGAGGCGTACGCCTCGGGGCGTTTTGGGCCCGCCTCGCCTCGAGGCGTACGCCTTTGCGCCTCGAGGCGCCGCTTTTAAAACCATGGTTCCAGGGAACCCATCATACGACTGCTGCTTGAGGATACATCTCCGTTGCCCTAATGGTATTTCCGTCATCTTGCTGGAATTCTCAAGGCACGATATATGTTAGTGCTTGAGGGTTCTGCTTTCATGATGCTAGGGTTCTCAAGGAACCCATCGTTGATGTTGCAGAACCTATCATTGGAAAAGATAGCAGTGTAAGAGTGCCTATGAGAGGTCGCCTGGAAGATGTTGCACTGCTGATCTGGTGCGACGAGAAGGCGTTAGGTAATAACCAACACCGCCGGGGCTTCATCACAAACCCCTTCTTCTTTATCTGCCTTCTGGATCTTCTTGACGGCTCCCTGGAGGTGGCGGTGCTGCATGGAGATGTAACTGAAGGATAGCGGCACCACCAAGTGCGAGGTCGCCTGGAACTTTCAACTTTTGGGAACACCCGTGAATTAGGGTTCCAATAGAGATGTGGAACCCTAGATTTCCCTTGAACTTGGTGATGCCGATCTTCAGGACTTGGAGTTAATCGCAGAATACAAAATAATACTCTTCAAAATAATCTTCAAGAACAATGAAGAATCGAAGCTTCTCCAAATCGTGAATTAGGGTTTCGACAGAAAACCCTAGAATTGAATCTCGAACCTTGAACATAAATAAAGAAAATAAAAATCCTCGAGAATCGAATCTGCTCTGATACCATGTTAGAAATCGAGAATGCGGAAGCGTAATATCAGAGATAAAGAGTAAGAACAATGAAGAACACCGTGATTTTACGTGGAACCCTATTCTGTAAGGAGCATGATGAAACCACGGGAGAATGCCTCAGAGGGCTGATGTTGCATTCAATTTTCTCATTTGATACAATGGGTGTAGGTTTCTTATATAGCTGCCACTGAGTCTCCAAGTCCCACATATAGTAGATGTGGGACTAAACCACCGGATGTGGTAATTCGACCCTGGAGGGATCCAATTACTCATCTACACAAGTGACACACTTACTCCAACAGAGATCAATTAAGGATCCTAATATGACATGGTTTCTTATTTAGGTGGTTAAGTTAGAGTCACTTTAGGAGTTAATTAGGGCTTCGATTTGATGTTTAATTTTATTCTCCTTCTAGTTTTGCAATTCACCTTCCCTATATAAAGGGTTAGCAGTCTATTGTTTAAAAAGAAGTTATAAAATTATGAGTTACGTTTTGGATTGGAGATTACCGTTGCCTTTATCCCCATCTCCTCTATTTTTCCAGAGTTCCACCTTTCAACCCCGATCCTTCCTCATCCCCCGAGCCTCGTCAACTTTCTCCTCTTACCTCCTCCAAATTCCTGATGACATCCATGGTTGAGCTAATGGTGATAGGGAATACGAGCTGTGGGAGGATCACATGCGAATAATTGCAGAACACACAAAGAACTTTCTTGTGGGATGGATATCAGTGCTATGCTGTTCCTCGAAAGACAGGTTAGTGGGGTGAGTGGGCTTTGATTTGGCTACTTGGCTTCGAGGAGGTTATATATATGAGTTTGGATTGGCACACTATTTGGTGTAAGGTTGCAAATTCACTAGGAGGAACTCGATGGCGGGGTCGTAGATTGATAGATACTTGACCTTAATCGAGATTGTAGAGGCCTTTCTAGTGTCGATAATGGCGTCCATACACAGATTGTTCTCTAATCTTACATTGTATGTGGTCCTCCAATGATTGAGCAAAGATCGACATCTATTCCAAGTTTGAGAAACCTTGGCTGTGTGAATAGAATTTCAAGCAGCCAGCAGATGAGTACTTGAAGGGGTATATATCGGAGGAGCCGCTTAAACTTTTGGAAGTAGGTTCAAGTTGATGAGCTCCTTTACTGAGTAGAACAAAACGTTGTGCGAGTCAGGGAAAATGAGGCGAGAAGCTTTGCAGAGTGCATCATATGGATATGGTAGAAGATGGATCTCTTTGTCCGTGCAAGAGGTGGATGCTAAGAAGTGTCATCGTAGAGGTATTAAGACTGGAGGATGAGAAGTGGGAAATATAGTGGAGGCAGAGGTTTATGCAACTTTGGTTGACATAAGTGGATGCCCACACAAGGTCCTTCTACCTAGCAGTGTTAGAGAAACGCAAGAGGAACAATTGAGAGGTTGTTATTAAGCGGTATTGAGGTTGAGTGCAGTGGGAGGTTGAGTCAGGGGTTTTATGACAAAAAGTGATGGGGATATGGTAGTGAGGGGGGAGTGATCCATGGAACATGTTGTCACTAGAGCTGCAAGAGAGTTTACAAGGTCGATCACCCAAGATGATGTTAAGTTTGCGTTGACATTTAAGCAAGATGGTCCATATGGCATCTTGATTTTTTTATAAAGAGTTTTTGGAGTGTGGGGTTGGATGTCATGCTGATGGTGGCCAAGTTCCAAGTTGAGGTTTGAGAGGTTGAATCATCTTTTCCTCCTCCAATTGCCAATGAGGGAGGTTCCTGTTAGATGAATATTGATCTCTCATGTTAAATATCGACTATATTATAGTCTGGAAGATATTGGCATTGAGGGTAATGATGTCAATATGGGTGTGCTCGTTGGGCACCTGAACCCACCTCATTTAAGAACTCGAAACCTGTCCTATTTATATTTTGGGATGGGTTTGGGTTTTAAACTTAGTACCCATATGGTATGGTCTGGGGATTTCCTTGTGGGTACTTGAACCGAAACCCGCCTCAAGCCTGAGTTTAAATAAGAAAATGTCTTTCTGATTGTCGCGCATGTATAAATATGTGTTGCATCCTAGTTAAACTAGTCTAACCTAATTCATATCTTATAGTGCTCCATCTACATATATAAAATTCCATCTTGATTTTCCCTGCTACATCCATTGATTTAGATTAAACTAACTTTTTTGTAAATCCAACAAACAAAGGTTATCTACCCAAAATTGATAGCCGCATATTCTATGCGAATCTTGAAAATTCATGCACATTGCAATTATTTGTGTCTCACCATACTTCCTGTCTTTGTAATTCTCGTATGAAAATGTTGTGTACTTTTGGCTATTTTATGTTGATTCTACGTTGGATACATGGGTACCCATTCGGTTCACGAGTATCCAGTGGGTATTATGGTAAAAGGAATTTGTTCGTTTAAATAAATGGACAGGTTTGGGTAAGGATTTGATAAATGGATACGGGTTTGGGAATATTGATATCTATCCCAGACCGACTTGCTGAATCCTTGGCTGAGGACATGAGGAGTCATGAGAGATTTTGTAAGTCCAATTTTGTGTGCTTTTATCACATGGAGATCCTTGCTGGACAACTTCGTGGTAACCATAGAGATTGTTTGGATTGAGAAAGAAGAGGGGTGAGATGGTTCATATGGAAGGTGGAGTTTGAGGCGTATGATGCTCTCGACTAGCCTTTTCCGCGGAGCATGCTGAAATAACCAAAATAGGGGTGAAATGCCCAAAGTTGGTTAGGTTCTTTGACTTTGGACACACCTAGGCTACCTATCTATTATTTGGACACTCACATGAAGATATTTTAGATGTCAAACATATTCTATTGCTTGTAGGTACAACGTGAAAATATTTTGGAGTTCTATAAATGGTGCATTCCATTACACCATTTCACCACACAACTCACGAGTCCTCACTCCTCACAACTTACAAGCCAAGACATCTCCACCCTTAGAAACTTCGTCATTCATTGGGTTCTCCTTCTTGCTCTCTCCCTGACTACGCGGACTTTGAGGAGTATGACAAGTTGAGTCCAAGTACCTCGGTGTGTCTGTAAGTGTTTGCATCATAATTTTCCATCCACGATGAATTTCATAAGTTCTAGCGTTAATAAGTGATGAGCATAATGCCTTGTTTTATTTTTGTGAGTTTTATCTTTGCAGAATCTATACGTATAAATGAGTTCAATCTGCATTGATTCTCTACTTCTCATGCAAGGAATGATGTTGATTTACTCTAAATTTGTAAATTTAGATACTGAAATCTACTCAAAATATGTATATTTATATGTTGAAATATGCTCTAAACATGTAAATAATATGTAAATTTAGAAGTACATACAACTTCTTCTATATACGAGTAAATTTAGATGTTGATTCTGCGGCTTCTGCATCTTCTGATGACAAGTATCATAGGATTGGCTTCTTTGCACACGTGACTGAGCAAGTGAGCATGAATATAGGGAGTATTTAGTGGGCTACAAAACCATGTACTCCTATATGACATGGAAGGATTATGTGGAATATAAAGTCTCGATCATGTCACGTCATAGAGGAAGGAATCATACATGGTACACGAATCCATGTAAGAATTCTTGGTTCAGTTGAATGCCATTCCCAAATAAGAAATGTAGTCCTAGACTGCTACTACTAGTAAGGTAGTATTTAGTATAAGACTATAAGTAAGTGCATGCGCATTATGCGATTGGAATTTCATATATCATGTCATGTAATCTTGTGGACTTGTATAATTGTATCATGAACTTATGATATTTGCTATTTCAATTTTAAAGTTATCTTTGCATATAAAACTACGATTGTTCTTTTTGGGCTAGAAGGAAAATTTGAATGCCAAAAGCTAAGATTATGCATCGAAATTTCATTCCAGCTAGTCACCGATATGGTGACCAAGACCGATATTTAAGGCCTTGATCATGATCACATCTTATTATTAGAATAAAAACTTGTATTTCTATCTCATTTATTGATTAAACATCGTTATAAATCTTAATTTTATAAAAAAATAAGTTTTCAAGTTATTTCCACAATTTCTGTCCATTTCACCGAAATTCTCTTTTCGGGCTTACCGAAATGAAATCGAAATCCGATATTTGAGGCCTTGGATGTGGATGATGGAATGCTGAATGTGAGTCATGTGACTTCAAGCTCGATTGTACACTTTTGACTGAATGTTGCTTTGGAAACTCAAGGCATCTTTGAATGTGAGGTTTCATGTATGGTTTGTAATGGAGCGTTTTGTCAGCAAGTTGCTCAAGAGCAAGTGTGGCGTGAGTTTTGATCAAGGTTGCAAAAGTTGATAATCCATACTAGTTGGCGGGGTTACTGACTAAGGATTAATCGACAATCGAGTGACTAAATGGAAGATCAGAAGAGGTTTTTTTCCAGCCGTAGAGGTGTATTCTGCAGGGTTGCCCTTTCGCCTCAATCACTCCTGTTCGTGTTCATAGTCGATGCTCTGGACGTGATGATGAGGTTGACGATTGGGGTGGTGGTGGTGCTTTGGTTATACCAAGGAGGAGATTTCTACCTCGTTGTTGCAATATGCGGATGATATAGTGCTGTTCCTGCGGGATGATCCGGTGAGGATTCAACGAGGGTCATATATTATGGATGTGTTTGGAGATATCTCCAGCCTCGTGGTGAACATGGAGAAGTCGGTGGTGGTACCTTTCGGTCTTTCGGAGGCAGAGCAAATGCGTGTTTCGGGGATTTTGGGATGCCCGATTGCTTCTTTGCCCATCACGTACTTGAACCTCCCTCTGGTGGCGGGGAAGACGAGGTCCATGGATTGGAGGATTCTGCTCAAGAGGTTGGAGGCGCGACTGGCAGGGTGGAAGGCGTCTTTGCTCTCTAGAGGAGGGAAGCTGGTTCTACTGAACATGTTCTGTCAACGATTTCCGTGTTCTTCTACTCTATGCGTGCGCTACCCGGTGGGGTGCAGAACAAGATCGAGGCCTTGATAATGAGCTTTTTGGGTAGGTGGTCGGCAAGGCAGAAAAGGTTTGCATTTGGTGGACTGGCATAAGGTAACTTCAACGAAGAGGAAGGGCGGGCTTGGGGTCATGCGGATGGGGGAGATGAACAAGGCTTTTATGGCCAAGTGATGGTTCAGATATGGGGGAATTCTGATGATCTGGTATGCAAGTTGTTGAGGAAGATATACTGGGTTGATATGTCTTTGGAGGTTATGCCAGACCGATTGCCGTCATCGTTATGGAGGGGGATCATTTCGGTGGTTATGGAGATTGATGGTTCGCTGTGGCTAGTGCTTGGGGATGGTGTAGTTTTCTGATTTTGGTTGGATGATTGGACGGGGGATGAGGCATTGGGGGAGCGTTACTCACGTCTGTTGCGGTTGGTGGGGGATAGAGGAGTGACGATGCGACAAGTCTGGGTAGGGGTGGGGCTTGGACTTCGCTTTTCTCTTCCAGGCTATCTGATTAGAGGGTGGAAGAGTTTCTTGCCTTACAGACGGAGCTTTTGTGGTGTGAGGCACCGACTTCAGGCATGTATTATTTTCTGTGGGGCGATGGAAGATTTACTTCGGTTCTGGAGATTGCTGGTTCGCTGTGCCGGGTGCTTGGAGATGGCATAGGTTTTGATTTTGGTTGGATGATTGGACGTGGGATGGAGCGTTGGGGGAGCGTTACCTGCATCTATTGCAGTTGGTGGGGGATAGAGGAGCGACATGCGACAAATCTGGGGTGGGGGTGGGGCTTGGACTTCGCTTTTCTCTTCCGGGCTCTCTGATCAGAGGGTGGACGAGTTTCTTGCCTTACAGACATAGCTCTTACGGTGCAAGGCACCGACTTCGGGCATGGATCATTTTCTGTGGGGCGATGGAAGATTCACAATGAGGAAAATGTACCGTTGTTTTATGAAGGGGTGGTGGTGCAGGATGAGTTGGGAGTGGACACATGTGTGATTTGGAGGAGTAGAGTGCTGAATCACATTAAGGTTTTCATGTGGCTGTTTCGGTTGGGGAAGGTGCTTATGAAGGCTCGCTGATGTCATCTGCTGGGAGAGGAGGATGTTGGGTGCAGTAGATGCGGTGCAGTTGAAGAGGACGTGGATCACTTGTTCTTCTCATGTTTGTTATCGATAGAGGTTTGGGTAAGGGCCATCGTTCCGTGGCTGGCATGTCAGAATGGGGCCACATTTTGGAGGTATATCAGATCGGTTTGTGACGAGGGGCATGATGACAACTCCCTTCTTTTCGCCATGGTGTGGTCTATTTGGTGCGCAAGGAATGTCGTCATTTTTAAGGAGCAGAGGGTTTATGCTAAAAATTTGGTCGAACATTTTAGGATGTTGGGCTTGATAGGACAAGCGTAATGTAACGAGTTGTGCAATTTTGGCGGTCTTGTAACCTTTTCTTATTTTATATAATATAAGTTATCCTTGTGGTGGGTCCTGACTTGGGAAACCGCCTGTATTTTTCCTCAAAAAAATTATTCTAAATATATATTACTTTTTATACATATAGCGTTATAAATTTACATAGACTTGGACATTTTCTATGCTATCTAATGAAATGAAAGAAATGATTGAACTCAAATCTAACATTAAGCAACTTAAATTAAGTTTGCTTTTAAAAAAGCAAAATAAAAGAAAAATAAAGTTATATGATGTAAAAATCAGGTGACTAGCCGAACCAATTAGTCGAGGTGGCCGACTATTGACCGACTAGGCTTAATCGAGTCAGCTACCCCACTAGCCTAAACGGACTGATTGATCGACCTAGTCGGTCGTTTTTTTACAACTATGGTCTCGATAGTGGTTGCTCGATTTGTGGCTAGTGGGAGGAGGATATTGTGCACTTATTTTCACCAAGGTTTGAAATCTCGATTTCACCCCTAATATCGAAATTTCACCGATATTTCGGGAAACTTCGACAATTTCGGTGGAAGCGTCAGAAATGGCTCAAAAAGCCATTTTTTCTAATTTATTGTAAATTATGATCTTCCAAGTTTTTAGATTAATAAATAACTTATAAATACACAATTATTTTACACATTGCTCATCTATACCCCTTATATTGTACATATCGGTCATATCAGTCATATTGTACAATATGTTAGATATTGCAAATGGAGCTAATATGAGTACTTCAAACAATGAAACAATAGATATACACGGCTTATAGTATACATATTAACCATCTTATCATCTATGACTATGACGTTATGTCACACACCATATCGAACATATCGTTCTTAACAAAGTAACAATCTTACAACAAGTGAAAATACATATATTTCACGTAGGGTAATAAGAACATGCTCATTAATGATTAATGCAATAAAAGATTAAAATATGTTATCTGGTGATATGTTTAGTTCAAAACCAAGAGTTCTGCGGTGGATTTGAATCGCCCCCTTCCTTGTTGTCTCTCATAATGCATCACAGATTCAATGAACTCGCAGTAGTTCTCCCATGTCATGAACGAGTACATTGCCTTGTAATCCATCACATACTGCCTGTATTGATTCTCATCGATGCCTATGAGCATCCCGAGATGAGGATAAGCAGGACTAGATCCGGTATCACCGGTGGCACAACGGGGCTGCGAAGTACTGGCTTGAGATCCTCCGGACGAATACGATAGAGTAGGAGAAGATCTCTGCAGAGGAGGAGGAACTGCGTGTACTCAGGGAAGAAACCATAACTGTCACCGCCAAAGAAGCTGCCCTGGCTTTGCTCAAGTTGACTACCTTGGTAGTTCTCACCGCTGTAGCTACTATATCCCCCGTACCCACTGTAACCATATGAATATGATGGAGGTGCATATGCTTGAGGAGGAGGTCCTGAAGGAGGAACATGAAAGTATTCCGGGAAGACGCCAAATGATCTCTCATCGTGCGGCGTTCCATATCTGCCTAAGGGACTTGGTATTCCTCCACGATATGGGCTGTCAATGTCCATGCAGCTCAAGGAACCTACAGATGATATCAAATCGTCCATGTAGTTGTCGGTTGAACGATGGCCACGACCCTACTCGTAATCGATAGGTCTTGGACTCGGACTTGGAACAAACTGTCCATGTGTGTTCCTCTGTCGCTCGACTCGCTCCATATATTCACGTCCCACGTGTAGCCCTTCCTCAAATCTGAATCTTGTAGTCCACGACCACCTCTCCTGACCCATCTGAGTATGTTTCCCCGCCATCACCAGGTCCACCACGACCATCAACATCATCATCATCATCTCCACTGTCATCCTTTGACTTAGATTTGGAGCTAGTGGAGAGAATTTCATCAACAACTGCATCAACCTCGGCCTCCAACCATTCAAGAGGGTCTGTAATCCGCCCGAATCTTACCAGATAGTCACCTACATCTGCTCCCATTTGCTGGCTTATATTCTCATTTGGTCTTCCACATGGTTGATCGAGAACGGGAGCACCATTGGAATCCATCCACCTCTGAAAAACATCTTCACCAACATCGTCATCGTGCATCTTGAAGATGTATGCAAGATCAATATGGTCTGTGTAATCCTCTTTGTTGTGTCCCTCCCTTGCATGTTTCATCTTCAGCCTCAAGTTGTAATGCACGTAGACTAGATCATTGAGCTTCTGTTCTCCTAACCTGTTCCGTCTCTTTGAATGGATCAAGTTGAATGTGCTCCAGTTCCTCTCACAACCACTAGCAGATGCGGTTTGAGATAACACTTTCACTACCACTTTTCGTTGGTTGGGAGCTTCCATCCTGTATAGTAACCACCATTCGACTGCAAAAAAATCAAAACGAGATAAATCAATAGTAGGAATAAATGTCCACACAATTAATGGACTTATTTGTCTTCATCCCTACCGGGAAGAGTTTGCCCCTCTATTTACCGCAGTAATTTGATCAAAGGAACCCAATGCATCCCTGAAATACTTAACCTGCACATAGGTTGAAGTTATAAATTGTTACATAATACTCTTAAAGAATATTTTTGTAAGTCCTAATCTTACTTCGAAATCAAGATTACCTCGTTCATGCACAAGGTCCGTGACTTCTCGTCCTTGATGAGCTTCTCCACCACAATTTGTACAGTTAGTAGGTCAACATTTGTATCAAGTCCATTCTTATACTGGTACTTAGGATTGAAGTAATAAACTGGACACAAACAAGCACAATCCTCAGATTCTAAAGTGATATAAAAAATGGAAAACAATTTAGAGTATTACATAATACATAACGGCCTTGTGAAGAGAATGTGAGAGGGTCTTGGACCAACGCTCGTCTATGATGTCCAACCATGCTTTGGATCCTTTTCCAACTGCTTCTCTGACCTTCTCTCTCATGCAGCGCATTGCCTCGTAGATCACTCCTATAGTGGGCTTCTTATCGTCATCTACGATCCGCAATGCAGAAACAACTGGATCCATGATCTTCGTGACTCGAGTCACGTCATCCCAAAAATGGAGATCATTGATGAATGTCTCCACTTTCCGTCCTCCTTCAGTCCGAGCTTCAGGTATCTCGAACCATTCACCTTGGCAACACATGGTTTCAACCTTGTCTTTTATTGTTTGAGGTTTTCAACGCTTTAAAATTGGTTGCAAAGCGTGTGCATGCCTTACCAGCTCACCATTGCACATCCGCCTCATCAATGCCAACACTTTGGAATGGTTGTAAATGAAAGTGGTGATCGTCCGTGCTTGCTCCACCACCCTTGAGACGAGCTTCCACTTGCTGAAATCCTTTAGAATTAAATCAATGCAATGTGCATTACACGGTGTTCAAAAAATACCATAGCTGCTAGACTTTATTATTGTTTCACCCGCTTTCTTGAAGTTGCTGCCATTATCCATCACAATCTGGACAACGTGATCTTTCCTAACATCTTTAATGACGTCCTTCATCAACTTCAGCATGTACTTGTGGTCCTTCACATGATCAGATGCATCAACAGATTTCGAAAAGATTGTCTTCCGATCGCAGTAAACGAGGAAGTTGATGATCTGCTTCCTCGTATAGCTCGTCCGCTCATCGTACATCAACGTCACCCCATACTCTGGCCATCTCCTCCTCAGCTCGGCGATGTACTCATTCATCTCCTCCTCCATCCCCATATATTTGTTCATTATCTCGTAGGATGTGGGAACCTTGACTCCCGTTCCCCGCTGCAACGATCTCATCAATGACATGCTGCAGAATGGCCCGCTAGCAATGTTGGCAGGAATGCTCTCCCTTAAGAAGAGCTTGCTGATGGCCTTTCCTACCCTTTCTCGTGCATTGGTGAACATAACCTTCACCGTCTTCTGCCTCGATCCTTGCTTGCCTAGTATTGGATGGATCCGCTCCTCGTTAAAAAGGGCTCAATTCCCTTCCCCTTGTGTTTTTTGGTGGGTGGTGGTACTTGTGCGCCTCCAGAACCACTCCCACTACCACCTGCACCATAGAAGCCGTCTCGTGCACCACCGAGTTCTCTCCTCTCGAACTCGCTCCTCATTGATTCTTTTGTTGCCCCCCCTGTATGCCATCCTCTCCGCTGTAGTCTGAATGTCAGCGGGGTAGACAAAGTCATCGCCGTCTGAATATGAGAGGATTAAATTATATCTCAAACATGAACTCTTTGAATTGTTCACCCCTTCTTACGCTCTCTGTATTCCTATCCTTCTTCCCGTTCATGCTGGCCTTCACCTTGTCCCTCACATCTTTGGGGCAACGCGTGCACTTGGCAACATTCTTGTTATTGCCAACGAGATGTTGCTTCATCCTCATGATCCCGCCTCCACCCAACTTCTTTCCACAGAAATTGCATTGTGATTTGGCTTTATCTCCATCAGGAGCGGAGGCATACCTCCAACCAATGTCCCCATTGAAATCACCCCTATGATCCTCAGAACTGTCAGATCCTGATCCAGAAACGAAATGTGTCATGATGATGATCTCCGAAACCCGCGAGGAAATTGAAGAACAATCATTCAAGAGGCATACAATACGACCGATTAAGAATTTGCTAATTAATTTATGTTTTAATTTTCGGAATTAAAATATTTTTAATTTTTCTAACACCTAATACACACAAAATCGTAAATACTTGGTGTTTGAAATTGAAAGTATACTCTTAATATTCTGATTTTCAGGAAAACACCTTAAATCTATACATTAGGGTCTTAGATCTAGCAATTAGGGGGCCATTTTCGAGAAAAACTACCCAAGTGACACAAAACATGTAAAAAACAATAGATTTAAGATTTTATTTTCGGATTTACTCAATTTTTAAAATTTCATTTACAAAAAAAATCCGAAATATGTTTTCTACTTCCATAGCTTAAGATCCGAGTTTATACTTGAAGAACTCATCATGATTCCACATTAAAACACAAAAGCCCCAATTTCCTCTTCCATAGATCTCACAAAATGTTCTCAAAGTACGCTTTACTACATGTTATACACAAGATCTGAGTTAATACATTCATAACTATCATTATTGTGCAATTAAAACACAAAATCCCAAATTCTGGTCTCCAAAAATCAAGCTAGATTTTCGAAGTCTAAAAAAAAACCATACCAAGGTAGATCAACATCTTAAGAGTAAAACCCCTAAAAAAATTGAAGAATTTGATGAAGATTTGGCCAAATTTGGCTTACCTTGAAATAAGGGGCGAAATATGACATTGGAGGAAGCTTGGAGAAGTTGGCAGCTCAAACCTGGTCGAAATGGGTGAATTTCGATTGACATTTTGGTCCATATCGCCAAAAGTGGGTATTTTTTAATTGCAGATTCGTTTTTTTGGACGAGATGACGAGATGACTCCAAATCTTGTCGATATCTCGCGAGATTTCGGGCGATATCCGGGAAATCAACATGCATATAGGTTTCGAGATACTCCATCCATCAAAATTGAAATTTCGACGATATTTCACCGAAATTTCGCGATTTAGATCACTGATTTTCACATACTTGGGGTTGTGGTGTTTCAGAGTGCAATGGAGAGTGCAATGGAGATTTCCTGACTCAATAGTGGCTGCTTAGTATGTGGCTAATGACTCGATGCAAGTGAATGAGATGTGTTTTGGGCACGCTTCATGGTTGGTATGACGTCGAGGATATTGGATGTATAGAAGACATCATGATAGGAGCTAGCATTTTGCAGTTCTTTGGGCCATTTGTAATGAACGAAATTCGGTTGTGTTTTACATGTTTTCACCACACTCTTGCAATAGTCGACCGACTAGAGCAAATAGTCGGACCAACTATGCGCGATGGGTGGGTGGCGAATAAAATAAGCATATTCAGTCAATTTTCACCAGAATCGCATATGTGATCCAACTATTATGTAGCAATCGACTTGAAGGACATTCTGTCGAATCCATTTTAAGATCCGGGCCACCTAAATAAATGAAAATGGTCTTATTCCCAACAAAATTCAAGCCTCGAGTTCCCTATATTTCCCCATAATGACAAAACCCTAAACCCCATTCTCGGGTTCATGAGTTGATCGTCTCTAAGCCATACATTGCATTCGCTTTGGCTACTTGGTGATCAACGACCTGCTTTGCTCCTTCATTCGCTGACCGGAGCTTCTCTTTGCTTTGCTCGATTACATTGAGGGCCAGCTTGCCTCCCTCCTACAAGTTAAGTCATCTTTTTCCCCCTTTTTTCATGCCAATTAGCTTGCCTCCCTTTTCTTCTGGTTGTTATCCTTCATGTGAAGAATGGAAAGTTTAACAAAAGAAGTTGATGCTCAAGGTTATATATATTTCGAAGTTGTCTTTGTAAAACTCAAGCCTTTTGTAAATCAACCGATATTGATATTTCAAGGAGATTAGCCTTGCCAATTCTGATGGAATTCATAATATTTCTTTTGCCACTTTTATAACTCCTCTTTCATTTTTAGTGGCATTTTTAGTGGCTGTTAGACAATCTCCTTGAATGTTGTTAAGTGTATAATTGTGAATTTTTATAAGAAACAATAGCTTTATTCTTGTTTTATTACTACTATGAGCAGATCAAATTGAATAGCTTAAGAGAACTCTAATTATTGTTTTATGATCCCATCATTCCGCTAGTACAATGTAGACTATATCGAGTTTGAGGGATCAAGTGAATTTTTTGGTTGGACTATCCCTTGTAATAAAAGTTTTAAGTGTAATTATGGATGGAATTGTTATACAACAACAACCAAGCCTTCTCCAACATTAAGTAGGGTCGTCTTCATGAATGCTTAGCCACCATTCAGATCTATTTTGGGCCATTTTGGATTTAGATCCATGTAAACAAGATCACTTCTGATAATCTCCTAGATTCCTTCCAACGCTTCTAATAATTAAAAATACAGCTACATGGGTAGAATTGTTATATCTATATAAAAATATAGGATTATTTTTCTTGATAATATTATATATTTAATAATTAGAAAAGCACACTATCGAATAATTTTGAATAGTGACCTGGAAACTTCTCTATTTAGTGACCCTATTATTTTATAATGAATAATGACTTTTGCAACATGTATTTGTGATGGTGTGGAGTGCAGTAGAGATTTTGTGGATCGATGTGGGTGGAGGATCAGATGTGTTTTAGACGAGCTTCATGATTGAGATGATATATATATATATATGAGATCAAGTGTGTAGAATATTGCGTGATGAGTACCTCTCCTTTATATGCCCGGTTGCCAAGGAGGTGTAGGTGACATCACATGGGGAGCTGGAGTCAACCGCTGATTGGGCTGGCCAGGACTTGATGGTTATTTTGGGAAACACAAGTGATCATATTAAGTTGTCGGTGGCGACTATTTTTTGGTCCATGTGGCTTGCGCGGAACGAGAATATCTTCCGTGGAGAGAGAATGTATATGGAAAATGTTATACATCATGCGAAAAATTTAAAGACTTTGACTCCTATTTGATACTTATTGTGAATATATAGAGCTTACGGGTGGACGTCTACATGATGTGACACCCTCTTTTCAAAAAGAGAGAGAGAATACTACGTGACATAAGCTGACCTCTTGTGATTGAAATCCAGTGTGGTCTTTATCATAGAAGGCCATATTGATATCGATATTGTATTGGTCCGCCTGGAAAAATATATATCGGGATATATCGCTAATATATCGACGATATCTGTGGAAATGTCGGAAATGGCTCAAAAATATCATTTTTGCCGTTTTTCAGAAATTAAGATCATCCAAGATATTAAAACAAATAGCCTACAAATACACACTTATATCACACATATAGGTCATTTATACCCCATATATTGTACATACCAGTCATTTCGCCATATCGATGTTAATGCTGATTCCTGACTTATAGATGTTGGAAATAGAGTTCGTCCAAGTTCTTAAATAACTTACAAATATACCCTTAGATCACACATATCGATCATCTATGATCGTTATATCACACATATCGGTCATATCAAACATAACACTTGTACTATTAATTGTTGACCTATAGATATTGAAAATGGAGTTCGTCCAAGTTCTTAGAACACTAAAAAACTTGCAAATATTCTCTTAGAATACTCATATCGATCATCTATGACCCTTATATCGCATATATCGGTCATATCGAACATATCGTTGTTACTGTTGATTGCTAACTTGTGGATATTGGAAATGCAGTCCATCCAAGTTCTTATAACACTAAATACCTTACAAATATACACTTATATCACACATCGATTATCTATGACCCTTATATTGCACATATCTGTCATAGTTGAGCATATCATTGTCAATGTTGGTTGTTGACTTATAGATATTGGAAATGGAGTTCATCCAAGACTTATATTGCATCACATATTATGTATAAATAAAATGTTTGAGCTATTTTTGGAACCAAACAAATAAAGAGCATAATAACATTTTTTTAAAGAGACACAATTCATAATAAAAAGGGAAAAAAGATGAATTAAAATTGATTGGACACCTCCAAGGTGAATAACTATTGTATGCACCCCCTGTCACACCATACCCTACCAGATAGGGGTCTCGCTGCCCTGTCAGCGAGCCTGGAGGGGCTAGGGGGGCCCAGGTTGCCCCCCCTTTGTGGGGATGTGGGGGCAACGCCCCTGACTCGAGACAAAATATATAAAACATGATGTGATTTAATACTAGGAGTAGCAAAATAAGTAGTGAAATCAAGCTTACAAGGGCATTATTCATCAATATATAGATATCGGCGAAATTTCGGCGATATCTGTTGATATCCAGAAATTTTTGTACCGAATCCAATCATTTTTGACCGATATGGGCAGATAGGGTGATACATCGCGGATATATTGGTCATATATCGCCGATATCATGGTAAATAGATATGCACCATGATATTGATATCCCCTACATCCTGATACGGATATATCGGTGATATATCGGCGATATATCACGATATGACATTCCATGGTCTTCACTGATGGGAGACAACCATGTGAAAAATTCGGTGCATAGCACTGAGGCACACATGTATCATGGATACCACTGTGACCTGCGAGTATGAGGTGTTGTAAAGAAAGAGTGATATGCGTACTAACAGCACTGTATTTGTCTTCTTTTTGGGTTTTCTTTTCCATAAAATCTGTATGACATCCCATGCTGGATGGTCATTGGTCATCATCCTTTGGCTTCTCAAGAAAAAGTTCTTATGGGGCTAGTTTTTTTAGAGGAAGGTTTCTACCTCCATCTTTCTATAAAAAGGGTTTCGATTGTCACCAACCTGCATTGTGTACAACGTAATAATGGATGTTATTATGAGATATGCACACTCTGATAGGCTGTCACAATCCAATCGGGCAAAACTGTCACATGAATATATTAGCCTGATCCTTCAAATTCCTTTAGGCACGTTATCAAGAGTGTTGGTGTCTTTGGGTAAACACTGACAGGGTCTTTAGTCGCAAGAACTGATATCTGATAAGGAAGCTATGGATAGGAGTTGGCTTCTTTTAGAAAAACTGATATCTGATAAGGAAGCTATAGATAGGAGTTGGCTTCTTTCAAAAAAATGGATAGGAATTGGGATCTATGATCCTTTAAAACTCCTCTGGTAGGGCCAAGGCATGCAGGAGTGGAAAAATTTTCTCTTAAATTCTTGATGACAGCTTCTATGTTCCAGTAAACGGGGCTCCTTAATTTTCCTTCAGCGGCATGCATTCCAGTCGTCAGGGGAGGGTATGGTCTCTAGTTGGTACAATTGCGATCTGATATGAAAGCTATGGGACAGAAGATGAGATACATGATCCTTTTTTACGATCCGATGGTGGGGCCAAGGAAGGGGTGCGAATATTTCCCATTAAGTTCTCTGTGAGGTCTTCCAACAAGAACGCTGCACCTGATAAGGGATAAGTTGTGTGTGCTATTTGATAAAAAAAATAAAATATTTAAAGTATATCCATTAACAATCTGCAATGCACATCTGTCTATGAATGAGCCTGTAATCATGTTGAAATAAGATTTGGGCTTCCAACTTGAAAGTTGAAATAAGAATTGGTCTTCCAATAGATAATGGCGTAACTGAAGTAGCAGACAACGTTATCGAGAAAATTAGTATTCTTGGTCATATGAGTTTTTGGTTGCACAAGCACGGATCAAGATTAACAGTAACAATGTTTTTTTGAATGAAACTAACTGTAACATTTTGAAAAAAGTATTAACATTAATTATATTTCCCAGAGGCGTATGCTGCTACTTTAGAAGGTTACATATTTCTATATCTGAGTGTTTTCTAGCTGCTGAATTTGCACGAATTGTTTCCAAAGTGATGTTTATTGTTATATTAGTCATCATCTTGTAACATTTTATTTGCTTCTTTTGGAATTTTTTTTCTTGTTTCTAATTCAGTTAACTGATATTAATAGTACATTTTTTGAATGAAATTAACAGTAAATTTTTTTAAAAAAGGAGTTCACAGTAACATTCACAGACACAATACTGCTACTTAGAAAGGCCACATATTTCTCAGGCAGAGTATTATCTAGGTTTTGATAAAATTGCACGAATTGTGTTCGAAGTGCTCTTTATTGTTGGGTTAGTTGTCATATTGTAAATTGGTACTCTTTCGGATTTTCCACTGTTGCTAATTCAGTTAACATCCTACGTCATTCAAACTGAGTTTTCTTTTTGGAAATAAAGATATCATCTTGCAAAATACTTGCTATTATTATTATTTTACTCACCCTCTTGTTACAACTATTAACTCTTATCTTATTCTTATGTAGAGTGTTGAACTGACAAATGATGCTGTGGAGTATCTCAAACGCCTCTTCGAGATGTTTGATCTTGACAATGTATGATTTTATTTCTGCTGATGTTTTGTTATTGTCCTTCACAAAATTCTTCCTTTCCTTTTTTTGGGTTCTTAAAGCATGTGAATGGTGGCCTATTATGCTCTATGAATCTGAATGTTGGCGTGTGAACTATAGATATGTGCAGAGAATGACAGTAGTAGAAATAAAAATGCTAAGGTAGATGTGTGGACACACACACACACTTAAAGATCGGATTTTGAATGATGCAATCAGAAGGAGAGTTGGTGTAGCTCTGATCGATGATAAGATGCAAGAAAGTCGCTTAAGATGGTTTGACCATTTGCAAAGGACGACTGATGCACCCGCTAGGAGATGCGAGTTTTGGGATGTTGAGCATGTTAAGAGAGGGCGAGGAAGGCCCAAGAAGTGTTGGAATGAGATTATATGAATGGATCTTAGTTTTTTGGATCTAAGTACGGGATTGAACCAAAATAAATCTGAATGGAGACAAAGAATCCATGTAGCCAACCCTACTTAATGTTGGAAGAGGTTTTTTGTTGTTAAATCATGTGAATCTTTGTCTCCACAACAACGACGGTATTGCTATGCTAGCATGTTTGTATTAGAGTGAGATTATTTTTCACCAGTGCAATTTAAAGCTACTATGTTCAAGTTCAATTCAGCAGGAGAGTTTCAAGAAAATCTTAGGGAAAAAACACATGGAACTTTATTCAAGTTAGATTTAGCTACTATGTTCAAGTTCAATTCAGTAGGAGAGTTTCAAGAAAATCTTAAGGGAAAAACACATGGAACTTTATTCAGAAAATCTTAAGGGAAAAACACATGGAACTTTATTCAAGTTAGATTTTGTTGTGGACCTTATCTTGCAGTATGATTTTGGCATATCTCTTTTATTTTTTAGGTTTGGAGGAGGTTATGAGTCAGGGATCTGCACATTTAATATTAAAGGACATGCTTGATGGACTATCACCCCCAAAAAATCTCATGTCCATACCCTTTTAGGTGGCCATGTGGATTTTCCACCTCATTTTTGCAATTATGCTGGTTGGAGAGCAATCTTCGTGAGAGTGTTAAGTGTTGTTGAAGGCTTCCTTGCCATGCATCCCTGATTCTCACACTTGTACAATTGAGAAGCGACTGGTAAAGAGTCTCGACATATTTGGGCATGTTAATGAATGATGCTCCCAAGGAAGGTTGTTAGACATTGTCTACAATTGATGCCTAAGTGGTGCTCTCGATTGAGGTTGGTGGATGGTGTCAAGGGTGGTTGATGTTGGTGGGTAATGCCTTGAAAAATATGACTTCGAGTGATTTCGACATCAAAAGTAGCGACCTAAAGCGAGGTCAACGGGTGGTACAAAGTGATGTAGTCTTTATTTCATGGTGCATATAAGTAAGTTGGTGAGAGCAAAGTGATGTACAAAGTGATGTAGTATATGATGGACTATGCACTTGCCTCACACTTTTTTGACAGATGTGAGTCACTTGTAGACTGGATCACAACATTCGCATGGTACATTTGTTAATACTTGGAGCTTCGATTGAGAGTTTAAGGTTTAGTTGTTTCTCTATTGTGGTGTTTTGTTGAATAGTTGATGGCATTTGCCTTAGTGGCTTGTTGATTGGGGAAGCGTTTTGTTCTTGATTACCGAACGTTGAGTCCATAGAAGTGGGACCAATTGCCAGACATTCCCATCAGAAGTTGAATATCTCCTACGTGTTTGTGAAAGTCCGATCGACATTATCCACAAAATTGTTCACCTTTGATGGTGGCATAAGATTTCCAAAAACTTGGGTTGGTAAGCTTCAAACCATGGACAAAAAGTATTTAAACGACATAATTCCTCGTGATATAGTCCTTTAATTATAATTGTGTATAGTAGGAGAAGATAATCCTTCGTTGGAGGTTCCAATTTATATCACGATATATCTTCATCGCCATCGATGTATAATGATTGTCATGATGTTGGCGGGAGAGGAGCTTGTAGGGGAGGTGCCACCTCATAAATTTTATATAGAGTCCTTCATCATTAATTAGGGTCAGTGGGAGGTAATAGTCGCATGCATGTCTAGGCTGCACATGAAGTTGCACTTTTTTGGTGCTAAGGTGGAGTAACGTTATCGAGGTTGTGGTTGTGCTAAATTGTAATCCATTGAGGTCAGGACCAATATCGATTGTAATCCATTGTGATGTCAAAGATTGGGATCGATCTCCATTTTACTGAGGTAGGGCAAAAGTTGTTGTCAATTGTCGAGGAAATATGCGATTACATGATAACATGATTTGGTGGTATGGGATAAGGTGGGTAGGCCATTGGAGGTAGGGGTTTACTTTTGGGAATGCCGAGGCTGACATAGATGAATAGGACGCTCACATCAAAACGGGTCAACATGATTTGGGGTCGGGAGGAGGACCTCATATGTGTCACCTTAAGAGCCATCCGTTGGGGTCTTGACATGAAGATGTCAAGATGATCCGTCCGCACAATGATGGGAAAATTGGTGGCATAAAAAAAATGATGGGAAAATTGGACCATTTCTTGTAGCCGGCACTAAAGGAGTGGGGTGATTTAAAGTTCTATATAAATCTGTGGTTGGATGCGGACACCCTTGTTGAGGAGTATCTGAGACTCTTCACGCTAGCGACAGATAAGGAAGCTCTCGTTGCGGACTGCTCGTACCCTTTGCAGGGGGTGGGGGGTTATGTCTTCCTTGGTGTTTCTCCTCTGTTAGAGGCGCTTTGTAGATAATTCAGGATAATGCTTGAGATGCTGCATGGGGTTAAGGGGTTGGTCGATGGGTGTGATTGCTGGAGCTGGAATAGGCTGCACTCGGTGAAGGTTTATGAATATCTGGTATCTGGTGCAACATCGCTGGAGGTGAAGTTGGTCAGGGACTACACCCGTCTTTGATGGATGAAAATACCCCTGAAGGTTAAAGTTGTTGTGTGGTTACTTTGGCACGGGAAGTTGATGATGAAGGTGCTCTGGGCACGCGTTATCCCTAATATCGATATTTTCTGCCCTGTTTACAGATATGGTGATGAGGACATTGATCAACTCTTTTCCAATGTTTTGTGGCAAGAGAGGTGTGACATATAACAGAGATCAGGTGGCTCGATGCCTCTTGTGGGGATGGGTTTTGGCACTCGTTGGGAGCGCCAACCTACCATGCACGAAATGACTGGATGAAGGCATTCACGATATGCTAGGCCATCTAGTTGGATAGGAATGCGTTGGTGTTCAAGGGATCAAGCCATTGCGTGGAAAATGTTGTTGTGAAGTCACTTTTTTACAAGCACTGGATTGCATATTTATAAATATCTACTGTACGTGAATTTTATATGAAGAAAACTAGGGAGATCACCGGTAGGCAAGGTTGCAGAAGTCGGCAGTCGGTACTCGGTCGGCAGGGTCACTGACTAAGGATTAATCGGCAGTCGGGAGAGTAATCGGATTTAGTCGGGCATTAGTCGGTTTTGAATTTTTTAATTATTTTAAATATATACATCAAGTTTTATAACATATACTCTCATTTATATTCATATATTTAGCAGTTTTAATATTTTTGAGAGCTTAAAAAATTATAGCAACAGAAGAAAAAACGAAGCAATTTAAGAACAAAATGTTTGGTTCATAGCACGGACAAAATGTTAAGAACAAAATGTTTGGTACATAGCACGAGTTGAAGTTAGAAATAAATTAATACAAAGCTAATCAACAACCACAAAAGGTAAATAACGTAAGTTACCTAACTATCACGCAAATCAACAAGAAGTATCTAAGTTAACGAACATTTAGGCGTAATAAGCACAATTCTAATCTTATATGAGTTAACCAACATGAAATTAAATCACAAAGTTTTAAGTAAAATTATCCAGGATAGTATATTAATTAGTTGATATTTTATATCTAGATGAAAAACTATAATTTAAAGTACAGAAGTATACATAATTTTCTGATAATTTTTATTTAACAATTTTCGTGTTTTTTGTTTTTATATTTTTAATTTATTTGTGAGTTATACTTATTAGCATGTAACCTTAAGTATCTCATCTTATTGTCTAACAACAAGCCCTAAATCTCATCTAATTCTAAACGGGTAATCGAGTTTACGGTTTGCGCCGAAACATATATCCGAAATCCCTATGCAAAAGTCAGCCGAGAAATCTCTATGCAAAAGTCGGCCGACTAGGCCGACTAATCGGGCGATTAATCGGGGCTGACCGACTATTGGCCGATTTGGCCTAGTCGAGTCGGGTACCCCCGACTCGACTAGTCGGACCGACTAGTCGGCCTAGTCGGCCGACTTTTACAACAGTGCCGGTAGGTGGTGATTCTCCCTTTTCTTGTTTAAAAAAATGCTTGTAATCACCTGACGAAAGATGTGCCAAAAAGATGACAACTTGATTGAAGCGAGATGACATTATGTTACTAACCTATACATAATCTATAAAGTTAAAATGCAATATGGGTATTGGCCGATGTGATACGAGCGATGTGACTACAAAAAAAGGCGATCCTGTGTTAGCTTGGTTGATACCTCACCTTTGGATGTGTAAAGCGAGCCCTGAAGATCTCGCATGGTCAAATAACTCAATAGTTCGAGGCGATGACCTTCATAGACTGTCAATGTTGCATATTTGCAATATTGAGGTTGGGGCAAGGGCTGTTCAGATTTGGGACTATGGCACACTACCAAAGTCTGGATTTTCGGAGTTTGATCACGAGGAGATGCTCTAGATTGCCCTTGTAGATATGGCAAATGAGCCTTGATTGTAGCTAGAGGGGAGGGTTGGTTGTACACTACCAAGGTCTGGATTCTTGGGGTTTGATTACACAGATATGTTGTAGGTTGCACTTCAAGATATGACAGGAGCTTTGATCAATCGAGATGGTTGTAACTAAAGGTGAGGGCTGCCTGTAGTATCGATGATCCCTAATTAATAGCCTTAAATATCACGACGTATGGTGATCTATCACTGATATAAGCTATCACTAGATTGATGATATCGAAAGGGGTATAGCTATTGTTTTCTCGGGCGCCGACGATATATCACCAATATTAAAGATTTGTTCCAAGGGGAATGAGATCGATATGTTGATTCCTTTTCCATTTCGCCCATATTGCCTGAGATGCATTCCTAGTGAACATATATGGTTCATAATATATATCATACATGAACTTCAATTCCCAAAACAAATATTTAATGGTCCAGACATGAATCCTTAAATTTGATTTCATTTCGAGGCATTGCTCCCCCACTGCAACTCACATAAATATTTATTTTTGAAAGGACACAAAAGGTTCGCTGACTGATAACCCTCCTGGGTTCGAGGTGGTCGCACAACAAACTCTACAACTTGTCCAATTGTACATATGATTTATGATTCAAGGCATCTCAAGATTCTCAACAACTTAATTGCATTTTATACGATTATTAATATATATTGTGCAAGTCTTTAGATTTTTAATTTTTGATGCTTAATTAATTGTAATATTTATTCTTACTTTTTCCTAATGACAAATTTTCTTTAACTTGTTAACATGGTAAGTATTCTTAGTATTGTTACATTATAAAATTTGAGTTTATGAACTCTGTTATTTGTTATTCCAACTTATTTATGCTTTCTATATGACTAAACTTCTAATTGCATGCATTACTCATACCGCGTATCAACCTATATGGTGATAATGATGACAATACTACTATAAAACTTGTATTTACACTTCTGTTTTAGCTAATAGATTTGTATTTTTATTAAAGAGCATTGAAAACCTTGGTTTTTGTAAATTTAATTCTATAGCCGTTTCCACGATTTGACGACGTGTCGGCAATATGTCAATTTCCAGATTTGATGAAACGGCATCGAAATTGACATTCAATGCTATACCCGAAATAGTGATTTTATACCTTAGAGGGAGTATGAACCGCTTCAACAAACAAAGGATAATGCCAGTTCATGTCGCGCCTTGGTCTCAAACTCTAAAGCACTTGAAGGATTTCCAAGTAAAATGAAGCAAGAAGTTGGGAAACAAGTATGTTGAAGTGTTCCACCTTAGGTCTACTATATAATCAATAACCCTATAATTTATGTATAATTATTTCCACTACATTTTCCTTGTTACCTTAACCCTATATCACCTGTTACAACTCACCAGTAGAGTTCCAGATATGAGATAATGGGTCTTATCAAACAGATTATGTGGAAGCAACTATTTCATGCACTGAACGGGGTTCAAAAATCTGATAATGGGTCTTATTATGCATGAAGCCTTGTGATTCCCAGTGTATTATGAATCTGATTATGTGACTTTTAAAAACAGGTCTTGTGATTCACAGTGTTATAACTATATCAATTAAAAGAGTTTTAAAATCATTTAGAGGTTTACTTGATAAATGGGCAGTACAGTTGGTTTTCCATTCAAAATAAAATGAAGTATGAATGAGCATGATGTATCCACGGTATTCCAAGATGGAGTAATTGATTTCTTAGCTTTAGGGTCATGCTAGATCTTGTTGAACTTGACTTCCACCGCATTAAGTTTAAAACTTAAAATCATTAATAGTTATTTTTCTAAGGGATTTTTACTCCATGAACCTTATAAACATTGTAAATGACCTCTACGACCTTTGAAACATCGTAATTCCCACCTCGACACCGTAAACTTGCTAATCATTACCGCACAGACTCTGTGGTTAACTTCCATCAATTTACCCGTTAAACTTAATCGGGTTCCGTTAAAAAGAGATGCATGTTGCCCTCTTAATTTAGTAAATTTACAAAAAAGATGCCATTCTTTCCTATTCCTTCACACTCTCCTCCTCACATCCCCTTCTCTTCTGATGTAGGCGGTGGTGGTTGTGCTGGAACACCTCTCCCCTCCTCATTTGCCGCCGTCAACACCCCCACACCATCCTTCTCCTCCTGCTTGTGGACCTGGAGGCGGAGGTGACCACTTCACCATGGCTTCCAATGTGCTCCTCCCCAAGCTTCTCCTCCTCCTACTCCTCGCTGCCACCACCACCTCCCAACCGACGACCACGCGCCGCACGCCCGCATTCGCATCTCCAACGCCACCACCTTCACCACCCCAGGACTTGTGCGTGGGCGTTTTCCTCTCCTACCACCGCACCTCCCGCACTCGCATCCAACCCATCCTCCCCTTCGATCCCTTCAACCAGTCCTTCTCCTTCCACTCCATCACCGCTATCTTCAACATCGACTCTGCCCCCCTCACCTCCTGGTCCCTCCACATCCCCCTCCGGATCGCATCGTCCTTGTCTCTGCCTCCTGCACCATCCCTGCTGACTCCACCGCCCCCTTCATCGTCCTCAACGACATTGACGTCTTCTTCATTGGCTCCTCCCCTGACCTCCAGACCGCCATCGAGACTGCATGCAGCGTCTTCGAGAACCCCCCACTCCCCTCCATCTCCCTCGACAACCTCGGCTTCATCTGCCCCAAACCCACCTCTCCCCACGACAACACCTCCTTCCTTTGCACTTGCTGCACGTGCGATCCCAAGTTCCGCCTCAACTCCTACATCTCTGACCCCGTCAGATCGCGCCTCCACAGTGACATCTCCATAGTCTATGACGTCCTTCAGTCCTACGAGACCACCTACCTTGCACTTGTCACCAACGACAACCTCAACCCCTTCGGACAAGAACTTCGATCTCTCCTCCGTGCTTAATTGCCAGCTCACCCTGACGATCGTCGACCTCCCAATGTCCATGTTCAACAACACATACTTCAGTCGCATACCATCCTACTGCCGTCCACATTCCGCCCCCTCCCCAGTGTGCTGCGTGCATCGGTTCGGGAAAGCAAGAGGAGGAAGGGGGAAGAAGAAGGAATGGGGGAGGAAGAAATCCAACCGTCAGATTTCCTCTTGTTTGATTAACTCATTTTTAACCCAAGCAAGTTAATCTTAGATGTGTCAAATTAACGGCAAGGTCTGTGTGGTAAGACGGAGCAAGTTTATAGGGTCGAGGGAGGAATTACGGTGTTTCAAAGGTCTTAGAGGTCATTTACAAAGTTTATATGGTTTGTGGGGTAAAATCCCTTTTTTTAAAATAAAATTATGAAATCATATAAACCCGCATATACACCATATATGTCCCCGCATACCTCTTATTCACTATGTGATAACACGTACGATCACATACCACATTTCTATATTTTTGAACCTTGGTGTGAGCAAATAACTAGGTTGGTATATACTACTCTATAGTCTTTGCCATGAAGTGTAATGCAAGAGTGTTACTACATTGTCATATTGCTCGTTGGGGTTGTCGACTACATATTAGCACTACAAGAAAATGCACAATTGGTGCGCATACATGTCCTCACCCACTCCTCGCTTGCTCGGGCAAGTGCATGTGCTGGTCTCATGGATTGAAATATCATTGGTATTCATGATATATCCATATTGACATGTTAACGATATCGATATCATCCAGGATATAGATATTTATCGATATCGAGTAATATATCATCTTATAACACGTCTATCAACAAAATTTGTTATGTAGTAGTGCATACTTTCCATCATTTTGATTGATATCGATACCATTACTATATTATCGATATCAACTTTGTTGCTTGATTTCACTATTTGTTTTTATGAGGTAACAAGCTCGGAACGTAGTTTTTGACTTCACAAGCTTTATAGGTTGATTTCTTAAAGATTTTGTATAGCTGCTCCATGTATTGACACACGTGAATACAAACCCAACACGGATAAGTAATTGAATTTTTAATTAGTAAGCATATAGTAATCTATCAATTTATCCAAGACAAGCCCTTGGTATTGATTATCTTAGTTCATAAAAAATATTGAATTCTAATCTATATTGGATCATCTTCTTTCAAGTTTCCGGTTATCATGAATTGATGTATTATATACTATACATGCTATTGTATGAGATTTGTTTATTTCATTTTGGATACCTCTAAGACTTTTTTATACATAATATACAATGTAACATATTGTTAATATGCTGAATATGTATCCATCATGTTTATAAGAGTGCTTTTATATATTACTTATTATTTGAAGTAGTAAGATTATTTTAATTCACGAGAAATTTCTCTTCTAACCCATTTTTGAAGATTTTCATTGATTTTTTTAGTTCAGTTAAAAAGTTTTGTTTCTAATATATTCTAATTTATTTTCTTTTATGAATGATGTTCTTTTAAACCTATATGTTATTAGAGGGCGAGGAGGTTGTTCTGTGTAACAACCAAGTTGGCTGTTACATGGAGCAATTTCTCCTATTTTTTTATTTTTTTTCGAAAATTTCACCATGTATATTCATCTATATATCCCTCCTATATGTCATTCGAATCTTGTCAGAAACAGAGACTTCTATGCCTCATCTAGAATGGGTCGATTACATCAAATTTGAGACCATTGAAATTACTTGTTCTAGATGGAGGGCATAGGAGTCTCTGTTTAAGATGAAATTCGAATGAGGAGGGATATACAAACAAGATTTGAAAAAACGAACTGAGGAACGGGGCGTTTTAGCTGGAAGCGAAGCGAGGCGTAGCCTCGAGGCGGTCGAGGCGTAAACCTCAGTTTGTATAGGAAAATGATTACAAAATATATAATAAATATATTTATTGGTGAAGTAAAGTAATATGACAAATATATAATACATAACAATGTACTATAAGATGATATTATGAAGATAAGAACATGGAAAAAAGGATACGTCAATGCCATAAACATTTCTACTAAATTTCTACCAGTCAAAAGGAAATCATTGGTTAAAACTATCACTAAAATAGTTATAAAAAAGGGATTGACTATATTTGTCATTATAGATATCCAAAATGTTGATATGAATCCTAACCGCATGATCTACCGAACCTAGATGAAGAACGATTTGATGTCCCCCTGTGCCACCATACCCTACCAATACGAGGGTCTCGCTGCCCGGTCAGCGAGCCTGAGGGGGCCAGGTTGGCCCCCCTTGCGGGGGTTGCAGGGGGCAACGCCCTCGTCCCAAATTTTTTTCTTATATATGTATTCGAATTCATACACAGTTTCTTATATATTTAAGGGTGTAATAATAAGAGTTTTCTAAAATAATTGGACATGTTGATGGTAAATATGAATACGAAAGAGGTCAAATTTAAACATTCATCTTGCATAAATATATACTCAACAACTAGACCTTTATAAACATCTAAAAATACTAATAAGACTAATTATTTACTTTAAAAATGCTTGAAATAACCCCAAACACCTCACCTTCCGCCTCGCCTCGACCGCCTCGCCTCACCTCGACTGCCTCGGACATCTGAGGCACACACCTCAAGCAGGGGGTCCGAGGCAGTCGCCTCGGGGCGTTTTTACTCCGCCCCATTTTGCCTCGACCGCCTCTGCGCCTCGAGGCGCTTTTTTTTAAAATGTATATAAAATGAATATACATGGTGGAATTTTTGAAAAAAAACTTAGGGGAAATTGCTTCGTGTAACAACCAACTTGGCTGTTACACAAAACAACTTCCCTTTTCTGATGTTATTATCCTCATCCGCATATTTGTTTGATATTTGATATAACTTAGCATTTTATTTATACAAAATATGCAATGATATAAACTAATATGCTAGATGCATACCATTTATGTCTATAAGTTGTATTTCGAATTGCATCATTTCCTTTCCAATACCTCTCAACAACCAACCATCACCAGTTAAAAGTCAGCATTGGCAACAACATTATGTGCGGTATAACGTGTATCGATGTGTTAAATATACATAATTCTTGCATATAGATGTTGTATTTGTATGTTATTTATTGTTTTAAGAACTAAGATGATCTTAATTTGCGAAAAAGTCATTTTTTGCACCATTTTGACATTTCCATCGACATCGTTAACATATCCGGATATATCCTCGATATATCCCTTTTTGGATTGATCGATACTATATCGATATTTCTAACCTTGGCTAGTCTGGCGGTCCTTATTTAATGATTTGTTGCCAGCAAAGGCAGACTAGGACTTGTGTTGGCCAAGTCACTGTTAGCCGACGCGGGCGAGTACATTGTGCGAGCCCGCTCCTTCCTAATAACTCGTTCACGTCTCCTCCTGTCGAGGACTGCACGAAGAGGGGGCTAGAACTCTGTGATCACAGAAATTGGAAATCGAAAAACAATAGTACATGTTAGTCATGGTTTGGAAGCTCCATCGAATCTGTACGGCCAACCATAAAGCCACCGCAGGTATTAAATTGCAAGGTTGACTACATAGCTGCAACATGGATTGTAGAAACAACTTGACCACTTAACCTGTTATAAAAATATGATAATTTACATATCGGATCCCCATATACGGACTTGATCCCAATTTGGTCCTCATCTTTTATTTGTAACAATTTGGATTCCTACTCCATTTCAAAAAGGGCAAAGGAATTTCCTGTTAGAAAATTTGAGCGTCCCGACAATATACCTTTTAATTTAGTATGAATACTAAGTTCCCATTTCCCCCTTTTTTTCTCTCCTACCCCACCCGCTCCCACCTCTCCCCTTTCAAACCCTAGTAACCCATTTGATCTCCCCTACCGCACCTGACCTCCCCACTCCCCGACCACGATGATTTTCTCCCTCCTAAAGCCCCCCTTCCGCAACAATGTAGATCTCTCCCTCCTACTATGTAGAACAACTGCACCGTGACCCAATAGGGCTCCCCGCCTATGATCAATTGCCCAATTGGACCACGACTTGGCCTTCAAAACTTGCTGCAGGTAGCATTGGGATCTCCTCCTCCACACAAATCGTGTGACACAGATCTCAGTAACTTTTGGAGAAGGGATACGAACAAGCACATACAAACACAACAATGTCCAGCCATGATTTTGAAACCAAAGTCTGATAATTTAGAAATTTTAACCATTTGATCCAATAATTAACTATTAGCTATTTTTTAATCAATAGATTGGATTGGACCCAATGAGGAAACTACAATGTCCATTCACCTATATCACAATCAATTTTTATGGTGGGATAGGAGAGAATGAAAGGGGGAAATGGTACTTGGTATTCATTTTAAATGGAAGGGTATTATGGTCAGAATGCTCAAGTTTTTTAACGGGAAACTCCTTTGCCGTTTTCGAAATGGTGTGAGGACCTAAATTATTACAAATAAAAGATGAGGACCCCGATTGGGATTGGGTCCATAGATGAGGACCCGATATGTAAATTACCCCATAAAATAAAAGCACATGCCACTTCTAAAACATGGATTGTATATATAAAATAGACTATCAATCATATTGACAAACATAAACATATGGTTATCTAATTGTTAAGAGTTACAGTGAAAAAACATACATAATGTTCATATAATACATATAGAAAATATTTTAGAATGTTCGTTAAATCTAAAAGACATTCAGTGGCTGCTTGGATTTCTTTTTTCTTCCCAAGCTCTTTGAAGGCGTATTATCAACCCTTCTTGCTCTTCCATGTTCTCCTCTTCCTAACTTCATCTCTCACATGGACTCCCACTTGGACTGGCATCTTCTATGACGTGAGTAAAAATTATCTAGTTAAATAAGACAAACCACATGTATTTGAAGTTTATATTGATATTAAACTCTTATTTGAGACTCTTGATGTTCGTTCACATCTCTATCTCCACCTCTCATACTTCGGATATCTGAGTACCCCTAGGCATTTTTGAGGAGGTTACGAATACGAGGTGTGTCTCGAATATCCCCTGATTAAGATGGTTGAGTGGCCTCCATGTAGTATGGAGAAGACCCCCAAGTGCATGCTTATTCGGCAGGGATTCGACCTACCTCTTAATTCACACCTATATTTAGTAGGGTACTTTACAAATTGGGTCCTCATCTATGAACCCGATCCCAATTTGGGTCCCAATCTTTCATTTGTAACTAATAAGGTCTCGACTCTGTTTGCGGTAACGACATATGATTTTGCAGTTAGAAAGTTCAAATGCATTGACATAACTACCCCTAAATTTTAACTAATTCCACCCCTTACCCATTCCAAACCCTTGTTTCCGTCGACGCCCCTGCCGCCCCTCTATGTACATGGGTCCCTTGCAGGACTACTCACATATGTCGTTACCATATGAAAATGGAGGGAAAATATGATCTCAAAAGCAGAGAACCCACAAAGATTATATGTGCTCCCTGTAAGACAAACGAAATCTTCCGCGGCATGACTAATATGATTTCAATTCCATTCCTTGATTACATCTCCACCATGCACTGTATGAATATAAATTTTCACATAATATATCTTCTTATTTCTTATAGTTACTCGATCTATATTAAAAATCATCTCGCATACTTCGACTCCTCCACTACATAAAGGCATGAAGTCTATGACGGTTGAGGCATTCGACAATCCCACTGACACCCAACGATATGACGAGGAATAAGGTGAAGCTTAGTGTGGATTCCCAATGACTCCGCCTGCCGCACCTCCTTTAGGAATTGTCACAAATGGATCATCAAGAAGGTCAGCAAGTTGAGCACCCTTTGCGACATCCAGAGCGCCGCCATCATCTATGGGCCCAATGAGGCTGCGTCAGAGGTCTGGTCGAGCATGGACAAAGCGACGATTGTGCCGGAGTGGATTTATGCGATGTTTGGGATCGAGCAGATCAAGAAGATGATGGACCGAGAGAAGTTCCTTGGCGACCGCATTGTGAAGACCTCGATGCAGTTGGAGAACATGCAGAAGGAGAATGTCGAGGTGGAGTCCACACTGCTCTCACGGTGCATCGCCGACAAGGGGCGTACACACATGGAGGGGTGGTTGGGGGCGGGGGGGGGGGGGGTTAAAGGAAACAATGGTTTCTAAGGGGAAGGAGAAAGGGGGGTCGGGTGTGGGCGGAGTCAAGGGGATGGACGGGTGTTGGGAAATAATTAAAATTTAAGGGCAGTTATATCATTGCACTTGGGCTTTCTAATAGCAAATTCATATGCTGTCATCGCCAAGGTTGCAGAAAGCGGTAGTCGGTACTCGGTCGGCGGGGTCACTGACTAAGGATTAATCGGAAGTCGAGTGACTTATCGGATTTAGTCGGCCATTAGTTGGTTTTGAATTTTTTAATAATTATAAATATATAAATCAATTTTTTTTACACATATTCTTATATATTTACATTGATTTGTACATTTTCTATACTATCATAATGAAATAAATGAAGTAATTATCTTTAAATATAACATTAAGCATATTAGAATAAGGTTGCTTTTAAAAACTCAAAAAATTAAAAAAATAGAAAATCTCTATGTAAAAGTCGTCCTCGTACTGACCGACTAATGGCCGACTAGGCCTAGTCGAGTAGGCAACCCCACCGACTCGACTAGTCGGACCGACTAATCGGCCTAGTTGGCCGACTTTTACAACATTGGTTGTCACAAACGGATACGGGGCCCTATTTGTTACAAATGAAAGATTAGGACCCGAAATGGGATCATGTCTATAGATGAGGACCTGATCAGTAAATTACCCTATTTAATATATAGTAAAAACATTATATACATCTGAAATAAATAATTAAATCTATTAACGAATAATATACCTTAAAAATGAAGAGTTTTAGGTGAATCAAATTTGACTTGGCTCATAAATTTATTTAATGTTATTTGGAGAAGCTAGCAAATGTCTGAAAAATGGAGGGAAGCATTGTTGTGCCTCTTTATAACATTCAAAATTGTTCGAATTACAGAGGTATCAAACTAATGAGTCATACTATGAAAATTTGGAAGTGTGTGCTTGGAAGAAGGTTGGTGTAAGTTTCTTAAGTAACAGAAAATCAATTCGGATTCATGCCAAATCGCTCTACTATTGAAGCTATCCACTTGTTGAGGAGAACAATGTGATTTATAGAGCTAAAAAAGAGAACCTCCATATGATTTTTATTGATTTGGAGAAGGCTTATGATTCAATCCCATATGAGATATTGTGGAGAGTTTTGGAAAAGAGACAAGTACCTACCCTATCCATTAACTTTATAAAGAATATGTATGATGGGGCTTCATATTGTGTAATGATCTAATCTGGGACGACCGACTATTTTAACATCAGCATTAATCTGCATCAAGGTTCAGCTTTGGGTCCATTCCTTTTTTACTTTGACTATGAACGAGTTGTCTAGTCACATTTAGAGTGAGTACCTTGGTGTATGTTGTTCGTCGATGATATTATATTGATTGTTGAGACAATAGATGTAATAAATGAGAAATTGGATGTTTGGAGACATGCCTTAGAGAATAAAGAGTTTCGTATAAGTAGGGTTAAGACTGAATATATGGAGTGGACATTTATAGAAACAACAATGAAGGACTCAAGGTGAAGATTGGAGATGATAGCATTCAAAAGAAAGATTGTTTTAGATATTTGGGATTTATTTTGCAACATGATGGTGAAATTGATGGAGATGTTACCCATAAAATAAATGTAGGCTGGCTAAATTGGAGAGGAGCCTCTATTATTCTAGGGTTTTTATCAGTTGTGCCCCTCTGAGATATTGCAATTTCAGTTATGCCCCTCCCTTTTTTGGAATATCAGTTATGCCCCTACCTTCTTGCAAAATTCACAGTTTTGCCCTTCTGTTAAGGTAAAGTAGGTGTATAACGGATATTATGAAAGGGCAGAACTGTGAATTTTGCAAGAAGGTAGGGGCACAACTGATATTTCAAAAAAGGAGGGGCATAACGGAAATTGCAATATCTCAAAGGGGCACAATTGATAAAAATCCATTATTCTATGTGATTAGGAAATCCCTTTGAAAGTCAAAGGAAAGTAATGCAAAGTAGTCGTGAGACCTGCTGTGCTTTATGGATCAGAATGTTGGCATGTGAACCATAGACATGTGCAGAGAATGACCGTAGCAGAAATGAAAATGCTAAAGTGAATAGGTGATCATACCTGAAAAGATCAGTTGATGCACCCGTTAGAAGATGTAGATTTTGGATGTTGAGCCGGTTAAGATAGGGCGTGGAAGGTCGAAGAGGTGTTGGAATGAGACTATTTGAAGGGATCTTAGTTATTTAGATTTAAGCATGAGAATGACCCAAGATAGATCTGAATGGATGCAAAAAATCCATGAAGCTGACTTTATTACTTAATTGTGGGAAAAAGCTTTGTTGTTGTTTTAATGAACAATATACCTCCTTCCACATGGCTCTATCAAAACGAAGATTATTGACAACATGAGTGCCATCCCATTTTCTGTGCAAAGAGATCCATATATTGATCCTGAAATCTAAGTAGTAAAAAAATTATGATAGATTATATATGTTTTATGTACAAGTACTCTCATAATATTTTTTTGGAATGAATTGACATAATATTTTTAGAAAACATTTATCAAAATCTTCCGTCTCAGGAGGCTACACTTCCTCATTACCCTTCTTACGCATGTTATTTTGGACCACCACTCCCTTACCATGGCATCTCTTTGCAACTTATTTTCCTATAATTTTTTTGTAATAAAAGTAACACACATATATACATATACACACATATACAACAACAACAAAGCCTTCTCCCACAATTAAGTAAGGTCGGCTACATGGATTTTTTTGCCTCCATTCAGATCTATCTTGGGTCAATCTTGGGCTTATATCCAAAAAACTATGCACACACATATATACATATTTAATTTCTAAATAAAATTCTAAACTTTAAAACTTATCAACTCTATTTGGATCTGATTGTGCCTCTTTTAGGCACTAATCGACCATATTTTGTTATTTTTGGTGGTTCACCCCTACCTCCTTGCAAACTTAACATCAGAAGAAAAAATCATAGAAAGCTATCCACCTGCAAAAGTATATGATTACCAATCATATCTATATAATGAAATTTATAATGTAAAAAATCTCATTACCTCTATGCAATACATCAAGATTGAGGAAATCTCTTCTTTTCTTCAAAATCCATATCATGTTGAGTCATCTTCCTATTTGAGTCTCTCCTAGCCTTAAAAAGGTGTCGCCTATTCTCTTCTTCAGAGCAAGAGTAAAAGCACACCAATAATGCTCTTTGCCCGATACATGGCCAAAACGGAACCTACTTTGTAAAATTTGAATTTTGTGTATTAGAGATATATGCAAATTTTATTATTTTAATTTAAAATAATAACTCTTACTACGAAGATGTGAAAAAGCCTCTCTTGCTTGATGGGATTATGTCTCCATGGATACTCGGTAGTCATTTTTCTTGATGATCCGTCGATCTCCTTGTCACCATGGATACTCGGTAGTCATGTGAGTCTTGATGATCTGTCAATCTCCTTAATAACACTGTTTCTATTTTGAAAATCCTTGTAAAAATGCATAATTTTAGTTCTAGATAGCTAAGAGGTCAAAAATTAAATTAATAATTGATTTTGCCTCTCATTTGATGCAAGTAGGACTAGATGGGAATATGAGATCTGTCCTCCTTCCATAGATAGCATGGACATGTCAATAGAAGGGCGTGCAGTAGGGGTTGATGTTGCATCCTTTAACAGATGCATTGGAGTGGAGACATGGATGACACTAGGTGAAGTAACAAAAGAGGGCTCGCTGAAGTAACCTCCATTGAATGGAGACATGGGAAAATCAAGGGATTGGTAATAAGCAATAAGCATTCGTGCTTCTTGGTAGGCCCTCCTGTAAAGGAGGGGAAGGAAAGTTGATTGTGTGATGTGAGCATCTATGAACTGGATGGATGGTCGAAACCATGATATCCACCATGACCAAAACCTGCCATAGCTATTGCAGGTGATGCAACATGGAGCAAATAAATAAGGTCCTATTTAATTTTCGTCCGTTAATGAGAGTTCAATTTTAATTACAGTTAATTGAGTCGTTTCAATTTTATTTAAAATAAAGAGATTGCATGTGATCTCAAATCAAATTAATTAGTCGGTTAGAGTCAATTCGGGTAAGTTAGATTTGAAATTTGATTTCCTTTCTATTTTTGTAATCCCACCCCTCCTATATAGAGGGGATGGTAGTCATTTGTTTAGGACAGTTCAAGTTGATTTCAAATTGAGACTTATCTCATCTCTCTCCCTTTCCCTTCTCCCTCCATGCGATCTCCACGCTTCTCTTCCCCCAAGCCCTTGCATTCGACGAGCCTTCTCTTCTTCCCTCCTCTAATTTCTCTCCACCAAATATTTCCCACCATAAAATTATTTCCTATTTGCATCAATTGGTATCAGAGCATGGCCCTCAGGTCGTCCTCACGATCTGACGATCCATCCAGAGGCTCGTGTAAACGTACGGTCAAGGAATTTCGTTCAACGGATTGTGCATGGCGTCCTGAGGTTAGAAAAACTTTATCCGATATGCTCCAAGTATGTGTAGATATGGAAGCTTTAGTGAGAGAAATGCGATAACTGCGGATTGTTGAAGCGTTGACGCGACAACTAGAGGAAAATGCCACCAAAACACTGCAAAAAGGTTTTGAAAACCCTGCTGCCGCCGCCAAGTGTTGTCGACAATGCATCTCTCGTCCAAGCAAAGTTTGAAGGTCATATTAAAAACAAAAGCGAAGAAACGGAGGAAAAAGGACCCCCTGAGCTTGTTGTTCAGACCGCTTTAGATCAGCCGCCGTCGAAGGAACTGACTCCAGCTACATCTACAACCCACCTGCAACTCCTTGATGACTCCCCCGCACCCCGAGCAACCCTTTTAACCTTGCTGTAGCCCCCGTCCACCCTCCAAACCGCTCCACCGCCTCTCCCGTAACCCTTCTTCGCCACCTTGACACCCCACACCGTCCCACTGCCACCACCTGTTCCCTCCCTCGCCTCCCCAGTGCCGTCAGTAGCCATGCTGACCCTGACCACCTCCCTCTCCGCTGCCCCAACACCCAACTCAGCCCCACCTGTCGCCTCCCGCGTCGTCGCCCTCCCCCTCCCTACCCGATGCAGCCGCACCGTTCTCTTCACCCCACCAGCACGTCGCACACCCTTCACCTTGCCCCTGTACCGCCGCTAGGTCCTCTTCCCAAGAACTTCCCCATCGCCCGTGCTACCACCCTTCCCCTCCCGATTCGATGTTGCTGCACTCTTCATCATCGTGCACGCTTCAAGCACGACCACCGCCTGCTCCTCCATCCCCGCCTCCACTTGTGGCCTCCCTTCTCACTACGCCACCGTCGCTTTATCGTTGGAGGAAATCCTAGCGCGGGGTTCCTCCTCAAGAGGAGTTGAATTCCACGAGAGTAGGGATTAGGATATGATTTGGAAATTTTTGCAGAAAACTACCTCCACCCAAACCTTTTATTTTAATGTTAAAGTTGATGACAATGTTCAGGAAGGCGGTATGCAGTTCAGTTGGAACTTGGAGGGGTCACTGCATAGAGAGTGCGCGGTATGCGGGAGAGTATGCATGGTGTATGTGGTTTGGTATTTTTTATTATTAAAAATATAAATAAATATTTAATATTATGTTAATATCCTCTAAATATTACATCTCTTGAGTATAATAATAAGGAATTGAAGGTACTGGGAACAAAACTATTGGGATAAAAAGTAATTTTGATCAAATGGGCAAAAGTATCAGTTGAAAGAGCATATGGCAACATGCCTTCCTCCAAGTGTTTTTAAATACAAATATGCTCTCAAAATGATGTCAAAAAATAAAGCATCCAAAAACATAAAGCATCCAAAAGCTTCATTCTGATTGCCATTCATCTTCAAATTCAACTTGAGGAATAGGGTCCTCGTCACTCTCTTCATCGGTTGCAAACTCATCGACTTCATCATCATCTTCCAATGTAGTAGACCTTGATGCATCAACAATTCTTTGACTTCGTCTGTGTTGCACAAGATATTATGCACCAGTTGCCTCAGCTACAAGGTTCCATGTTAATCCTGATCCTAAAAATACCTCTTCCTCTCCTCCTCCTTCTGCAATCCACTCACTTACATCATTACGATCCTTGGAAACTAATGCATCCTTTTCTTTTGTCATCTGACGCTCTCTCAATCTTGAGTTAAATTTAACAAATACCAAATCATTCAACCTCTTGATTTCAAGTTTATTCCTCTGCTTTGTATGAATCTACAATTGAAACAATATATCATTACATTCACTATTTATAAATGATAAGTATTAGCAATAGACTTTGAATTACCGATGAGAAAATGCTCCAATTCCTTTCACATACAGAAGAGGAGGATGTCAACTTCAAAATCCTCATTGCCATAGCCGTTAGATGAGGACACTCTACACCATATGGCATCCACCAATTATCTACATATGAGAAATTTTAGGAATAAACTATTCTATAAAGAACTAAATTGACGATTCTAATTAATATGAAATAATTACAGTACCCAGCCTAAAGTGGTCGTCGGGTGTCTCTTTGTTTCACAGCTAACGGCTTGCCAAAAGATCCTTGTGCATTTTTGTACAAGATCAACTCCTTTGACGTGATTACATCTTGAATTTCCAAATCAGGATAAAAGATTTCCATGCATTGCATGAAGCCCTCCACGACATAGCCCTCCTTTTCAATGACACAACTATCTCTATAGTAGTAATATGGATTAAGAAAATAAGCAACAAGATGAAGATGGCTATCCAACCTACCCTTTGATTTTGAGTCAATGCCGTCGATAAAAGGTTTGTATTGTGCTTCATTGTCTTTGAACACTGACATTATTGCCTTTCTAGCATCCAATAATGAACCATATATGAATCCCATGGATGGTCTTTGATCCCCATCAACAATGCGCAAAACATAAACCAAGGAAGAGAAGATCTTCAAGGTCATAGATACTTGGTTCCAAAATACAACACTGAAAACAATAGATGAAGACATTTCTCCTTTTTTTGTCCTTGACCACTTGCATTGCCTCCATTCATCAGACGAAAACATCAATCTCAACTTCTCCTTTTTGTCAATATCTGTAGAGTGGGAAATGTGGTAGCAAACCTTGTTTGTCCTGGCCGTACAATCTCTCCCTTTTGTGTGAATTGCCTCATCAAGCTCAAGGTCGTCACATGGCTATAGATGAATGTAGTGAGAGATCTTGCCTTGGTAATTGTATTTTTTACCTTGGGTTCTTTACCAAATTCTTCCAGCATAAGGTCTATGCAATAGGCTGCACATGAAGACCAAAAAATCCTTGGATACTTAATCCTAAGTATCCTTCCAGCAGCTAAATTGGCCGATGCATTATCAATGACGACCTGAACAAGATCATCAACTCCAACCTCTTGAACAATTTCATCTACCAAGTTAGATATATACTCTGCAGTGTGGGACTTAGATGATGAGTCAACAGACTTTAAAAAGCACGTGCCCGACTCAGAATTCACACAAAAATTCATGATGCTCCTACCCCTCATATCTGTCCAAGCATCCGTCATAATGGAATAACCACCCTTCTTCCAAGATTCCTTATGACTGCTTATCAAATTCTTTAGTCTCCTCAACTTCATCATTCAACAATGTCTCTGAGGTCTCGTAATAGGAGGGAGGCTTGTATCCAGGTCCATATTGACCAATTGCCTCACACATACGAATAAAGGACTTGTGGGTGACCACATTGAATGAAATTTAATAGTCATAGAAGAACTTGGCTACATACTTATTGACCCGTGCACGTTGTTCCTTACAAAATGCATCTTTGATAGAACTTTGATGCATTTTGCATTCTTCAGTTGCTTCTGACACTTTTTGTCTTTTTTATTCTCTTTCACGTGGAGTTGAACTTGAACCCATGAATAAATTGGCAACTTCATCTCTCATTTCTTACAAATCTTTCGATTTATCGCACTTCTTTTTTTGTGTATTGTCCAAGTAATCCTTAACTTCCTTTCTTATTTCAAAGTCAGCCTTTGGACAAGACGCTACATTTCCTTTGACATGTACTAGATGCTGCTTCATTCTATTTATACCACCCTTTACAATCTTGCCACAAAGTGCACATGTGACTGTATTTGGATCAGTTTTTGATGCGAGAATGCGTATTTTCAACCGGGATCACTAGATCCCGACGGGACATGACGGACCGATGATGCATCTCCAACAACTTCAGAATTTGGTTGAGAGGCCATTGCTGCCATAATGATCATATATTAAAAACAAATCAAACTTTTTTATATAAATTAAATGACAAACTTACAAAGTGAGCCACTAATGTGTTCAGAACTTCAAATTTTATAAAATGACACATTAAAATGATATATTAAAAAATAGATATTTAATTTGTTTTGAACTTCAGGACGTGCATAATTAAGGTTGCTAATAGAAGTATCAAGCAATGCGCACTTATCATTATTTACAGAATCACCTTGGTCTGGTTAAGACATTGTGGGTAACCAGAGGTTACACACCATATGTGATACTATTCGAGACATAAAGAATGAGAGAAGGAGGTTTGGTGAGTGTAAGAAATGAGAAGAATTAGAGATTACATATCTAATAACTTCTTAATGTACAAAATCAATCGACTGAAAATTGTTTGTGAATTTACAGATCTAGTAGCGGTGTCCATCAAAATTATAACTGCGATTTGGTTCCTTTATTGAGAATAAAGTAACACATGCATAATCCAACAATCGGGACAAGAGTTTGTGAATTTCAAAGAAGTAAATAATTGGGATAAGATGTGTATTTGGGAGACTCAAGTTCTATATATAGATTCTTTGGTAGCTAGCTATATCCAATCACCCTCATGCAACTCATTATTTCTTCTTTCGAGAAAACCATAAACTAACCACATAATCTTACCTAGCTAAATATGTCATATTATAAAATGACAAATTAAAAATCAGATTTTATAACAAGGGTTGACGAGCAGCCGGAGAGGGGAGCAAGGGGGACTCACAAAAGGTTGGTAACTTGGTGCAGTCGTGAAGGCGGAGGCCGTGGAGGCTGCTGTGGCGGAGGATCACAATTCTGGCGGCCGCACGAGGAGCGAGGGGGCTTGTGTGCGATGAAAAGAGGCGCAGAGGCGCGAAGGCGATGTAGGCAGGGGGCTCGTGTGCGATGGGAAGAGGCGCAGGTGATGTTGGCAGATGCTGTGGAGGCGTTGGCGAAGGATCGGAGAGTCGTTGGAGGTGTTGGCGACTTAGCGGAGCCACAGACAGTGGAGGGGAGTGTTGAGGAGCTTGAAGGCGATGGATCGTGGAGGCAGGGACTGGGAGTTAGGGCTCCAAGTCGAGGTCGGGTGTCGGGGATCTGAACTGGGAAGGAGTATGGGCTGTATGTTGCGTCACGTGTGAAGTTAAGTTAAGTTAGACCTAGGGCTAGGGTTTTTATTTCTATTCGAAAAACGACCGCCTAAACGGCTGCCTAGACCTTATACTAGGCCGCTTATGCGTCCTGATCGCCTAAAAGCTGATTAGCTCATACGCGGCGCACCCAGGCATCCGACTTCGAGTATGCGGCCGAGTATGCGGTATACTCGGCCGTTTTCCTGAACACTGCTGAGGTTAAGAAAACATTATCCGATATGCTCCAAATATGTGCCGATATGCAAGCTTTGGCGAGAGAAATGCGTGATCCGCATAATGTTGAATCCTTGACACACCAACTAGAGGAGATTGCTACCAAAATCGTTGCCAAAAAAGCCATCGAGACACCACCTCCCGTCCTTGAAGCTTCTGTCCAGATTTCCAAAGAAGAAAAATGAGAACTCGCCGTCGATGATGTTTTGCTTGCTGTCCAGCAAGAGTCCGACCAACCGATGGCCATGAAATCATCCCTGCCTACGCCCGCAGCCCCCTCGCGGGTCCCCTCCACCACCCTCACATCATTGACGACCTCCCCAGCCCTGCTGCAACCCCTCTCACCACCCCGTGCCCTCTGCGTCCAAGCCGACCACGGCACCTACCCCACTTGCCGTCCCTGGATTTCCCTTCCAAGTAGCTATTGCTGTACTCGTGCCTCCACCTCATCCCTACTCCATCACCGCCTCCCCACCTGCGCCGTCGTCATCACCCACCATTTCCTCCCCTCCTCCTGCACAACCATCCCTCCTCTCCCCTTTCTCCAGTGCCTCCTCCAACCTGCTCCACTTCCTCCCTGTGCCCCCCTTTCCATGCCATCATCATTGCTGCCCCCCCTTCCCCCCCACTCTCGCGGTCTGATACACAACCCCGTACAATCCCTCTCTGCCGCCACCTCCCCTACAAACTCTCTTTGTCTCCCTCCCTCTCCACTTCCCTACCCGAGGCTGCCGCACCCTCCATCTCATCCCTCTGCTGCCACCACCCCAGCTCGTCCCAACCCTGCTGTCGCCCTCCACCATCGACTGCGTCACCCGCCCCCTATGAGCCATTGTCATCGCTACGGCCTCCTCTCTCCATTCTTCCGCCGCCATTGGAGTCAAACTCTCTGCCGTTGCCGTTGCAACGGAGAAGAACGAGGAACCCTAATGTGGGGTTTCTCTTCGAGGGCATTCACATCCCACACACATAGGGATTGAAAATTAATTTGGAAATAATTGCAGTGAAGCCCCTCCTCCCAAAAGTTTTTATCAAAAGGGTCAATTGGAGGACATGTTATGTTATGGAATTTTTTAAATGAAGGGGTAGAAAAATTGCAGGGAGGTCCTCCATTTGAGAAGAACTACAAACATAATGCTCAATTATGGAAGAAAAGTTACGTAATTAGAGCAAATTATTCAATGAATTCTGGAAGAATTCGCCAGCACCGCACCAGAAGATCAAGCAATTCGTCGGGAGACGAATTTTTCAAAGCGGCAGAGAGTTGACGCAACATGGAGGTAATAAATAGGGTCCTATTTAATTTTCGTCCGTTAATTAAAATCTAATTTTATATTATGCTTAATTGAGTCGTTGCAATTTTATTGAAAATAAAAAGATCGCATGTGATATCAAATCAAATTAGTTAGTCGGTTAGAGTCAATTAGGATAAGTTAGATTTGAAATTTGATTTCCTTTCTATTTTTGTAATCCCACCCCTCCTATATAAAGGGGATGGTAGTCATTTGTGTAAGACAGTTCAAGTTGAAATCAAATTGAGACTTATCTCATCTCTCTCCCTTTCCCTTCTCCCTTCACGCAATCTCCGCGCTTCTCTTCTCCAAATCCCTCGCATCCGGCGAACCTTTTCTTCTTCCTCCCTCTAATTTCTCTCCGCCAAACATTTCCACCGTAAAATTATGTTATTCTACCGTTGCAAATTTTCTATTTACATCAAATGGGAAGGCTGTGAGTTAAGATATAAAATGATAAAGATTTCGGTTAACGTATTGAGAAGTTTTTAATATTTACCAATTAAAAGAGTATTAATCTTCATAGCTTGAATGTTGAGAATCATCATTGTTTTCGTTAGTACTCGATTCGTCTATTTCATCATTGACCTTTTCATCTTCTCCCTTTATAGTTGTATATATTACTCTTGGATTGGTCTAAAAAATATTAGTATCGGATCTTCCAAGGAAATAGATTGAAGGATACAATTAATAATGAAATATTACTTCGCTCGTACTTGGACATAAATGCATCATCGAAAATTTTCTTCTACTAACCTATCTTCATTACTCATGTAACTTCAAGATAATTGATAGTTTAAAATGTTTTTTTACTAGACCATAAAGGCTCTTCTATCGATAAAGGTTCTTCTATCATTTTTAAAACTCATAAAATTCTTTTGACTCTCAATGTGCTTCTTATCATTGGGACAATCATGATTACATTCTAAACTCTTAGGAAAAAAGAGAGTCGTGTTTATTCCTTGAGCCCTAGACTCTTTTATGTAGGGAGAGACCTATGGGCAAATTACATACGGTAGACAAACGAAAAGAACAATAGATAAAAGATATAAGATCATAAAATAAACTTCTACACTCCCCCTTAAGATGGAGCATAGATATCTATCATGCTCATCTTGGATAAGCACTTCTCGAAGGGACCCCGAAGTAAAGCTTTGGTAAGAATGTCTGCCATTTGGTTTCCTGAGCTGACATGAGTTGTAGAAATGAAGCTTTTCTGGATCATATCACGGATATAATGGCAATCAACCTCGATGTACTTTGTCCTCACGTGAAATGCAGGGTTATTTGCAATGAATAATGCAGCCTGATTGTCACTTTTTAGTGACATGGGAAGAGGAACATCTATATGTAGATCTGTCAGAACTGCGTGAACCCACATCACTTCTGCACATGCTTGGGCCATAGCTCTATATTCCGATTCAGTATTGGATCTCACAACTACTGTTTGCTTCTTACTTTTCCATGAGACAAGTGACTCCCCAACAAATATAGCAAAGCCCGATGTAGACTTCCTATCCTGTGGGCACCCTCCCGCATAGTCTGCATCTGCGCATGTCGAGATAGTAATATTGTCCTCCTTCCTAAACATCAATCCTGCACCTGGAGATGACTTAAGATACCTTAGTATCATATGTATAGCGTCCATGTGTACCTGACGAGGTTGTTCCATGAACTGGCTCACTTTATTTACTGCAAATGAAATATTTGGTCTGGTAATAGTAACATAAAGAAGCCTCCCTACCAGTTCTCCGTATCTCCTCCTGTCAACCTCCTTAGTATCATCATCATGCATCTTCATGCTTGGATCCATGTGTGTAGAAGCAGGTCGACATCCAAGCATACTTGTGTCACTTAGCAAGTCAGTGGCATTTCCCTTGAGTCATCGCAAGTCTTTGTTCATTTCTAGCAAACTCCAATCACCGGAAATATCTAAGTACTCCTAGATCCTTGGTAACGAATTCACGGCCCAATATTTCTTTTGCTCTTTTTATTTCCTGCATATCATCTCCTGTAATGAGTATATCGTCAACATACACCATAATGACAGTCATACCTCTGGATGTCCTCTGTACAAAGAGAGAATGGTCTGCATTTGACCTTTTGAACCCTTGCTTCTCAAACAAATCTGAGAGCTTCTGGAACCAAGCTCTCGGGCTCTGCTTTAGGCCATAAATTGCCTTATGAAGCCTTCATACCTGTACACACTCTCCCTCAGCAGTAAACCCAGGTAGCTGCTGCATGTAAACTTCCTCTTGAAGATCACCATATAAAAAATATATTTTTGACATCTAATTGAAACATGGGCCTATCTCGAATCACATCAACAAATAAAAGAATCCGTAAGGTAGACTGACGGGCAACAAGAGAAAACGTGTCAAGATAATCTACCCCGTACGTCTGAGTGAAACCCCGAGCAACCAGTCGAGCCTTGTACCTATCAATACTACCATCTGCACTTTGCTTTACCGTAAAAATCCACTTGCAGCTCACAGTAGATGCCCTAGTAGGAGCTGGAACAATGCTCCAAGTACCCTCGACTGAAGGGCGACCATCTTCTTCCTCCATAGCCAGACGCCATCTACTATCAGCTAATGCTTCCTGGTAAGTCCGTGGAATGTTCACAGCGGATAAAGCAACTACAAACCTCCTGAAATCTCCTGTCAGACGCTCAAAGGTAACATGAGAGGCAATCAGATATGAAGCACATGACCTCTTCTGCTTTCTCAGAGCAATCGGCAAATCAAGTTCTGCATCAGCTGTACCACCATCCGTGTCATCCCCTACCTGCTCTTGCTGAGAAATACTATCAGTCCCATCATTAGAATTAATGTTATCAGAACAAACCTAAGCATGCTTGATGATTAACCATGATCATGAGCAGGGTCTGGCCGTCAACTATAGTGGTGTGGTAGAGGAGGAGCCAAAGATATGGAAGGTGGTGGAGGTGGTGGTGTAGGTGTAGGAGCTTGCCGTGGTGCATATAACGGTGGAGGAGGAATATAGATCTCATCAGTTATGTTTGATGGCACCAACCTGTCACCTGTAGGAGAGAAAGAATGACTGACTCAAAAAATGTGACATCTGCACTGACATAATATCTTCGACGTAGCGGATCATAGCAACGATACCCTTTTTGAGTGCTGGAATACCCAACAAAAACACATTTGACAGCCTTAGGAGAGAGCTTGTCAATCCTTGGAGACAATTGGTGAACGAATGCAACGGACCCAAAGTCACGAGGAGTAAGGGAGAACAACTCCTTGTCAGGAAAGACAAGGGAGAAATGTATCTTCTCCCCCAACACAGACGAGGGCATGCGGTTAATGAGATAACATGTAGTGAGAACCGCATCGCCCCAGAACGAGTGCGGAGCACAATTCTGGATAAGAAGCACACGAGTGACATCAAGAAGCTGGCGGTGTTTTCTTTCCGCGACAACATTCTGTTGGGACGTGTAGACACAACACGTTTGATGAAGAATGCCATGGGATGAAAGAAATTGAGATAATGTTTGAGTACATAATTCAAGGGCATTATCAGTTCACACAATTTTGACAGAAACGGAAAAAACATTCTGCACTTCTTTAATAAAATTCATAATAGTATTGCCCGCTTCAGATTTATTCTTTAACAGAAAGACCCAAGACAAACGACTAAAATCATCCACAACAACTAAATAGAACATGTGTCCCTGGTGATCGGGAACACGACTTGGACCCCTAATATCAATATGAAAAAACTCAATTGGAGAGCTACTGCTCCGACTCTGACGACTAGGGAAGACAGACCGATGATGCTTCCCTAACTGACAATCTTCACAATTGAACGACGAGTGGGGTGAGATTTGAGGAAGGACTTGACGCAATTTCTGAAACGGAAGCTGACTAAAGCACAACTGCCATAGGTAAGGAGAGACATGTCTAGTGGAATGATATGATGCTCCAGCGTAAGGTGTATGGACCAGTCAATACTACCTGCCTTGCTCACGACCATGTCCAATCACGTTGCCCATGAGAATGTCCTGAAACACAAGAGATGATGGGTCAAATATATCTCGATAATGTAAATCCTTAGTAATCTGACTAATTGACAGTAAATTCATTGAGAAATTAGGAGCATGAAGCACATTCTGCAACTGCATAGAAGGTGTTAAGGCGATCTGTCCCTTTCCTGTGATAGGAGAATTTGTCCCATCTGCTATGACGACTGTCCTTCCTGGGGAAACTTGCTTGTAGGATGTGAGTTGGTGTCTATCTCCACACAAATGATGTGTGGCACCTGAATCTACAATCCATTTTGAGGTACCTGAACCCTGGTAGAAAGTAGAAGTATGAGCACTACCTGAGGTACTATCTTCTGTAATAGCAGTAACGTCCAAGCTGCTCTCTGAAACATGTGAAGGAATACTAGTTGGAGGCGTGATATCTCGCAATCGAGACACTAGTTAATCTTATCGTGGATCTAATGCATGTGTAGCACCCTGATGCTGAATCTGTTCTGGTGCACGGGCAGATGCTGGGAAACCATGCTTGGAGTAGCATGTATCTTCTGTATGACCAGTCTGATGACAGTAAGTACACTGATCCACGACCACGGCCACCCCTACCACGTGATCCTCGTCCACGAAACTGAGATGGATTGCCTTTTCCGCGAGAGGCCGCCATAGCAGAAGATTTTAGCATAGTAACAGGGGTCGAGACGTTGATTCGGCTCAATCTCTGAAAAGCCTCATCCATTGGAGGGATAGTAGCATCAATCAGAATCTTAGATGAAGCAACCTCATACTGTGAGTCAAGAGATGCTAGAAAAATTCCCACCATCGTGGCATTCCGATGTCTTCAACTGCTTTGGAGTAGCTGTGAGAGGCATGAAGCTACGACGCCTCTCAAACATTTCCTGCAATGCAGTGTAGTGAGCATGCATGGGTCGACCATTTTGCTTTATCGTGAAGATGTCATGCTGGAGCTGCAAGATTTTTGTCTCATTCTTGGCTTGGGAATACGTGGCAACAAGAATATCCCACATGGCTTTGGCAGTGGGCTGGTGCAAGACATCGTTAGCAATGTCTGGATTCAGAGTATCAGACAACCAAACCTGAGCATATGCGTCATCCGCCTCCCATGAGGCATACGACCATGTTTTCTCCGCTGGCTCGTTCTCGGTAAGAATATGTTTCTTACCCATCGACTTCATTAGGCTCATGAATTGCATAGCCCATAACTCATAGTTGGATCCATCCATCTTCACAATAGGCGCATGACCTCTGAAGGCGTCTGTACTGGGGATCTCTATCTTGCTTTCTGACATTTTGATTGGAGAAAACTAGGGTTGTAGACAAGCTAAACTTTGATCTACACTGACATGACTAGGTTTAGTTGCATGTATTGTTTTTAAAAACGTGCCTCGAGGCGTTTTTCAAGGAAAAATGCCCCGAGGCCATAACCTCATACAACCTTAATGAGGCGTGCGCCTCGAGGCTTATGAGGCGCTGGCTCATTTGTGTGCTGATTTTTTATTTTTTTCTATAATATTTTTTCTTTTCTTTTTGATTGTGGGCTTTTCATCTTTCCTAAACAAGTATTTGAAGTCCTTAAGCTCACAATTCATTGAAATGCATTTTTTAGTTATTAAAGTATTAAGCTTATTTTTACTTTGTTATGCATGTTCTTTATAAATCAACATGAAAGAAATTGAGTCTTGAGTCCTTAAATCTAATGCCTCTACTCTTTAGTATGAATCAAGTATAAATACTTTCTTTATTAAAATGTTTGGATGCAAGTCCCCTACTATGACCTAAATTTAGAAAAGTATATTTTTGTAAACATTTCTCATCTTTTCTTCTATTCAATAGAGACTAAATTAATACACATCAAAGCATGCATGAACAAAGATGGTCATAACATGCAATATTCAAGTATTTTTCTCTCAATCCTTATAGTAAAGTAAAAAGTGATCATCCTGCTTACTCTCTTATTCTTCTCAATTGAATGACACACATCATGGTCTCAAATTTCAGCGAAATTCAATCGATTTTTTGTCGAATATCGATATCCAGTCGAAATCGAAATTCGACCGAAATGGCCGAAATGATTGAAATATGGGGCCCTAGTACACAAAGTGATCGAAATGACTGAAATTTCAGTTGAAATTCAACTGAAATTCCGTTTCAGTCGGTCACCGAAATGGTGACCGAAATCGACATTTAGGGCCTTGACACACATATCTCACCTAATTTTGAAAATGGTGTGTTACAACTAGTCCCTTTAGTTAAATTGTACTCAAAACTTTAAATTTTGTGGAGAGTTACCCATTATTGTGGTTGCATATCCATATTTACTTGACTCCTTACAGATTTAGAGTCTAAAAAATGAGAGTTATATAACAACTTGGAGGTTTAAACCATGATGTTAGCCTTGAAATGTCATGTAGTTATGTATTTAATCACAACTATTTAATTTCTAGAACTTGATAATTGTAATCATGATTAATTATTATGTTTTATGAAAAATTTTCTTTCACGAGTGAGGCTTACGCCTTGATACGCCTCACGTTTTTTAAAACCTTGGTTGCATGTATAGACCGTTACACAACCAAACCCATCAACCTGGAAGCACGGGGAGAGGAACCCCTTAGGAAGACAACGGCTGAACCCTAGGGACGGCGAGACCCTAGGGACGGCGGCAACAACTCACGGAGAAGGACGGCGACAACAGGTCATGGAGAAGGACGACGCGTGGAGGGGGGGGGGGCGTGAAGGGCGGCACACGTGGAGGGTGGCCGAAGGGTGGCGTGGCGAGGGGGCGCACACGACTTGAAGGTGGAGGGTTAGGTTTAGGGTTTGGTACGAGAGCTCCGGTCTAGGACCGTCGCTCTGATACCATGTTGGGAAAAATTAGAGTTGTGTTTATTCCTTGAGCCCTAGACTCTCTTATATAGAGAGAGGCCTATGGGCAAATTACATATGGTAGACAAACGAAAAGAACAATAGATAAAAGATACAAGAACATGAAATAAACTTCTACATAAACCAACAACCTCCCATCACTATTTCAATGAAAGGTTCACCATTTTGATGTGTGGTAGTTTATTCTTCAGTCTTCTTAAGGGCCTCGTATAAGTAGGGCAAAGACAGAATATATGAAATGAACCTTTGATGGAAGCAATGGTGAATGAATTAAGGTGAAGTTTGGTGATGATAATATTCAGAAGAGATATTCTTTTAGATATCTGGGATCTATTTTGCAACATGATGGGGAAATTGATGGAGACGTTACTAATAGAATAAATGCAGGCTGGCTAAAGTGGAGAGGAGCCTCTGCTGTTCTCTGTGATAAGAAAATTCCTTTAAAAATTAACGGAAAGTTTTACAAAGCAGTCGTGAGATCTGCTATGCTCTATGGATCTGAATGTTGGCCTGTGAACCATAAACATGTGCAGAGAATGGCTGTAGCAGAAATGAAAATGCTAAGGTGGCTGTGCGGACACACACACACACACGTAAAGATCGGATTCGGAATGACGCAATCAGAAAGAAAGTTGATGTTGCTCTGATCGAGGATAAGATGCGAGAAAACCGCTTAAGATGGTTTGGTCATTTGCAAAGAAGATCAGCTGATGCACCAGTTAGGAGATGCGAGTGTTGGGATGTTGAGCTGGCTAAGAGAGGACGGAGACGGCCCAAGAAGTGTTGGAAAGAGACCATACGAGGGATCTTTGTTTTGTGGATATAAGCCCGGGATTGACCCAAGATAGATCTGAATGGAGGCGAAGAATCCATGTAGCCGACCCTACTTAATTGTGAGAAAAGACTTTGTTGTTGTTGTTGTTGTTGTTGTTGAAGATATGTATGTATATAAAAGTGATATCAATGTCACTATCCGCTTTTTGAACGGAATATCGGTGTCCGTTTTAAAATGGATATGATACAATAGTGGTTCGGATACGTATGTTTTCATACCCGTTTGCAAATTAAAGTTGGTGTAAGGACCTTCTCGATTAAAGTTGCAAAATTCTATTTTTCTAATATAATATTACATCTAGAAAAGTCCCAATTTTCAATGGAATGGATTAAGTCTGAGGATAACAATTCTATTTTTATTATACCAGACATATAAAAGGAAAAGTTAACTTCTTTCCACTATTTTCTTCCTATCAAATGAAAGAAAGTAACCCGTCCGTTATTGAAAGATCCATTCTCAATGTGTACCAAATGAAAAATCTCACTCATTTCCAATCATTTATCAATTTTATTAGTTTTTTGATTCTATTTCATTGTAATTCCAGACATACGAAGCAAAATGTGTCTAAGGGCATGTAACACCACATAATCATAGGAATGTATATCTAGTATTCAAACCTTCTAGATGTTTCCATTGTATCTTTGGTTTGCTAGTACAGTAGTACTTATGCTGGCTTTTCAGGATGGAGCCCTGCATCCAACTGAGTTAGAGGATCTCTTCTCTACTGCACCCGAAAGGTGAATGTTATTTTTCTCTTTATTGGAAAGTTATGTATTTAAGAGCTGTTTATAATGACCAAATATATAATTATTTTGTTATAAGATATTTTGTTTGACTACTCGGTGGAATGATTGATAGCCACATGCGTAATTTACTTGGTACTAACTACTTCCTGTCCGCATATGCCAACCAACTTAGTTGAATGGTTGAACCACCCAATGTGCAGAGTTAAGCTCTGCAAATATTAATGCAGAAGATTCCATCCTTTGGAAAGTTATTTGTTGCAGATTGCTGAAACACCCGTCCCCAAAAAACTGATAACTAATGTCTAGTCCTGCCTCCGGTCCTTTGCAAAAATGTCTACCGAAATCCGGGGGTGGTTTGGATGACATTGTGAATTAAGCATTCTGGCGCTGTAATTCTAAGTACTCAATTGAACTTCTATATCATGCTTATTTTCATTAATTTCTGGCGAACTCTCAAAACCTTCTTCAATTTATTCTCTTATTATTTTACCTTTTTACTTAGTTTGTGGTTTTTGGAAGGTGAGGTAATGGAGTAGTTGGAAAAAATACAAGGAAGATATAACAATGGCTTCAATTGGGAGGGGGAGGCATTGTTGCTGGTGAAGTTGGTGAAATAAAGGTATTTTTAGTAGTGATTAATGCTTGGGGGAAGGATATATAAAATTCATGAGCAGTGCAAACAGAAAGAGGTATCCAAAATGGTTCACATGAATGATCTTTCTCTGTTTCAGGGATTTTTAATTCCCACCAACTTAAACTTACAACTTACTTCAATGGTTAAAGAATGTGGCTGTAGTTTTATTGTTTTTGGCATCATCGTACTAAGTGAATGTAATTTCTTTCTTATGCTTATTCTTATTAGTGTTTCTTATGCTGACTTTCTTAGTGTTTCTTACGATGACTGTCGTTGATGCTGTAAATTACATATCTCTGCATGAGGTCAATGTTCAGGAAGGCGGTATGCGGTATTCAGTCGGAGGGGTCACTGCATAGAGAGTATGCGGTATGCGGGAGAGTATGCGGTTTTATACGGTTTGGTAATTTTTATTATTAAAAATATAAGTAAATATTTAATATTATGTTAATATCCTCTAAATATTATCTCTTAATTATAATAATAAAGAAGTGAAGGTACTAGGAACAAAACTATTGGGATAAAAAGTAATTTAGAGTCAAATGTGCAAAAGCATCAATTGAAAGAGCATATGACAACATGCCTTCCTCCAAGTGTTATCAATAAATACAAATATGCTCTCAAAACATGGCCATTCAAAATGATGTCAAAAACATAAAGCATCCAACAACAGAAAGCATCCAAAAGCTTCATGCTGATTGCCATTCATCTTCAAATTCCTCTTGAGGAATAGGATCCTCGTCACTCTCTTCATCAGTTGCAAACTCATCAGCTTCATCATTATCTTCCAATGTAGTAGGCGTTGATGCATTAACAATTCTTTGACTCCATCTATGTTGCACAAGATCTTCTGCACCGGTTGCCTCTGCTACTAAGTTCCATGTTAATCCTGATCTTGGAAACACCTCTTCCTCTCCTTCTTCTGCAATCCACTCGCTTACATTATTACGATCCTTGGAAACTAATGGATCCTTTCCTTTTCCCATCTGACACTCTCTCAATCTCGAGTTAAATTTAACAAATATCAAATCATTCAACCTCTTGATTTCAAGTTTATTCCTCTTCTTTGTATGAATCTACAATTAAAACAATATATCATTACATTCACCATTTATAAATGACAAGTATTAGCAATAGACTTTGAATCACCGATGAAAAAATGTTCCAATTCCTTTCACATCCAGAAGAGGAGGATGCCAACTTCAAAGTCCTCATTGCCATAGAAGAGGAGGATGCCAACTTCAAAGTCCTCATTGCCATAGCCGTTAGATGGGGATGCTCTCCACCATATAACATCCACCAATTATCTACATATAAGAACTTCGGCATTAAATTGTCCTATAAAAAACTAAATTGATGATGCTAATTAATACGAAATAATCGCAACACCCGGCCTAAAGCGGTCGTCAAGTGTCGATCTTTGTTTCACGGCTAACGGCTTGCCAAAAGATCCTCGTGCATTCTTGTACACGATCAATTCCTTTGATGTGATTACATCTTGAATTTTCAAATCAGGATAAAAGATTTCCATGCATTGCGTGAAGCCCTCCACAACATAGCCTCCCTTTTCAATGACACTACTATCTTTGTAGTAGTAATATGGATTAAGAAAATAAACAACAAGATTAAGAAAGCTATCCAATCTACCGTTTGTCGATAAAGGGTTTGTATTGTGCTTCATTGACTTTGAACACTGACATTATTGCCTTTCTGGCATCCAATAATGCACCGTATACAAATCCCATGGATGGTCTTTGATCCCCATCAACAATACACAAAACATAAACCAAGGAAGAGAAGATCTTCAATGTCATAGACACTTGGTTCCAAAACACAACACTGAAAACAATAGATGAAGACATTTCTCCTTTCTTTGTCCTTGACCACTTGCATTGCCTCCATTCTTCAGACGAGAACGTCAATCTCAACTTCTCTTTTTTGTCCATCACGCTCTGTCGTATGAGAAATGTGGTAGCAAACCTTATTTGTCCTGGTTGTACAATCTCTCCCTTTTGCGTGAATTAACTCATCAAGTTCAAGGTCCTCGCATGGCTATAGATGAATGTAGTGAGAGATCTTGCCTTGGCAATTGCATTTTTGACATTGGGTTCTTTCCAAATTCTTCCAATATAAGGTCTATGCAATGAGCAGCACATGGAGACCAAAATATCCTTGGATATTTAGTTTTAAGTATCCTTCCAGCAGCTAAATTGGCCGATGCATTATCAATGGCGACCTGAACAACATCATCAACTCCGACTTCTTGAATAGTTTCATCCGCCAACTTGGATATATACTCTGTAGTGTGGGACTCAAATGGTGAGTCAACATACTTTAAGAAGCATGTGCCCGATGCACAATTCACACAAAAATTCATGATGCTCCTACCTCTCATATCTGTCCAAGCATCCGTCATGATGGAACAACCATCCTTCTTCCATAACATCTTATGGCTACTTATGAACTCCTTCGTCTCCTCTACTTCATCATTCAACAATGTCTCTGAGATCTCATAATAAGAGGGAGGCTTGTATCCAGGTCCATATTGACCAATTGTCTCAGACATACGAATAAAGGACTTGTGGGTGACCACATTGAATGTGATTTGACATTCATAGAAGAACTTGGCTCCAAACTTATTGACCCGTGCACGTTGTTCCTTGCAAAATGCATCTTTGATTGACCTTTGATGCATTTTGCATTCTTCAATCGATTTAGACACTTTCTGTCTTTTTTCGTCTCTTTCGTGTGGAGTTAAACTTGAACCCGTGAATAAATTGCCAACTTCATCCCTCACTTCGTGCAAATCTTTCGATTTATCCCACTTCTTTTTCTGTGTATTATCCAAGTAATCTTTAAGTTCCTTTCTTATTTCAAAGTCAGTCTTTGGACAAGATGCTACCTTTCCTTTGACATGTGCTAAATGCCGCTTCATTCTATCTATATCACCTTTTACAATCTTGTGACATAGTGCACATGTGACTGTATTTGGATCAGTCTTTGATGCGAAGAATGCATATTTCCAACCAGGATCGCTAGATCCTGGCGAAACATGGCGACTTGATGATGCATCTCCAACAACTTCAGAAGCTGGTCGTGAGGCCATTGCTGCCAATATCATCAAATATTAAAACACAAATCAATCTTTTTTACATAGATTGTAATAGATTATAAAACACTGCCGTTTAGCTAATTTAGCTAATTTCCATATCAAAACACCGCCGCCAAAACCATCTTCCATTCAATCTCTGGACCATACTAAGTTTTGGTTTTCAAGAGAGCACTAATCCGCTGGCGGGCCCTTTTTGGAGAAACTTTTTTTTTGAGAAAAATATGGAGGAACTGTATTGACAATGCAGGAAGATAATAACCGACACTGAAAAGAGCAAGACTATGGTAATTACCGATGGGATGTGTGTATATTGACCCTAGCTGGTGCAAGAAGCGTCGAATGGGGCAAAGAAGAGCCGATGAGGCGCTGGCTGAGGCGAGGGACCCTCACCCGTTGGAGGTGAGGGGTCGATGGAGGCGTCGAGGGGGCTCGTCGGTCGAAGGCGAGGGGCACTCGAGGTTGGTGGAATTGCTGGCAAGGCGCTCGAGGTCGGTGGAGGTGCTGGCGGAGGTGAGGGGGCCCTCGCCAGTCGGAGGCGAGGGGGGCTCGGGGTCGATGGCGGTGTTGGCGGAGGCGGGGGTGGGGGGGGGGGGCTCGTCGGTCGGAGGCGAGGGTCGCTCGAGGTTGGTGGAGGCGCTTGCGAGTTGGGCTTAAGATGAGAGGGGGTGCATGAGTGATTTAAATTAGGCGACCCTTCAACTTCTTTATCCGAAAAACACCCGCTTATACGACCGCCTATGCCGTATACTCGACCGCTTATGCGGCTTGACCCGCCTTTAGACGATCGATTTGCTCATATTTGGAGCGCTAGAGCCTCCGAACATGAGTATACGGCCGAGTACGCGGTATACTCGGCCATTTTTCTGAACATTGCATGAGGCACATGCTCACTGATATTGATGTTTTAGTTAATATCTCCAGCATTTCTTATTCTGGGCTACTAAAAGGAAAATTATTTTCTTATTGGAATATTTTTACATTTTATACACTTTCTGCACAATGAAATGATGGCATATAACATGGTGCTTCAGCTAATGTCATTTATGGTTAACACACAGTCGGCCGCCTAGTTACTTATTCTCACTGCTCTCTCACTCTTGTTGTCTGTTTGCACTCTTCCATTGTAAATCGAGCCCTCGCTCTCGCTCCTATATATTATATCATACAAGCTTTCCCTAGCAGGTGACTTGAGCCTATAAGGGAGCATATGAGATCCCCATGATCTTTCCCCAGCACACGGACCTTGTCTTCCCAACCAATTTGCAAGTAAACAATGGACATATGTGATAGGCTGTAGGGCATGAAATGTACATACAATCAACCGAGGGCCAGGTAACTGCTGTCAACCTCTCCGTTGACTATGCCCACACTTGTGGGTGATATAACTTGCTTCTCCCATCATGTCTCCGCACTCGGAATTGTTGCATCTTCCTATCCAACCATATGGACTAGTTGGTATCTGTGGAGAAACAATGAGAGAATGTGTGACTTATTTTATTTAATGGGTTTATGGTTTCCTGTATAGCGTCAAAACCCTAGAGAGACGAAAAGAACAAAATTACATGGATCCCTAATGAGATTATAAGATTCGATAAATATAAAGAAATAACTCATTAAATCTAACACTCCCCCTCAAGTTGGAGCGTATCTATCAATCATGTTCAACTTGGAAATCATCCATGAGTGATGTTTCTTTGGTAGAGCTTTCGTAATATATCTGCAACGATATGCGTAGTAATTTTCCCTCTCCGTAAAACATTTTGAATAAAGTGCCAATCAACTCCAATATATTTAGTTCGCTCATGAGAAACTGGATTCGTGGCGATGTAGTTAGCAGACTTGTCACAATATATGAGGACGAGAGTAGTAGCATGGAGTCCAAGTTCCTCTAGAAAGAGACAAGTCGGGTAATGTCACAAGTGGCTTGGGCCATCACCCTGTTTTATGCTTCTACACTCGATCTAGAAACCACCGCCTGCGTCTTGCTACACCAGATAATAAGGTTGTCACCAGCAAAGATAGCATAGCCTATAGAGGATCATCGGTCCTTCGGTGAAATGGCATAATCTGTATCTGCATAAGCGGTGACATTAGTGTTACCATTGACCTTGTAGGAAACGACCCGACCTGGAGATTCCCTTAAATATCGAATTATCAGAAGAACATTCTGCCATTGACTATAGAGAGGTCTCTCGATGTGTTGTCTTCCTTTGCTCACAACATACGATATATTTAGCCTAGTGACAATAAGGTAAAACAATTTGTCCACTTAGCTTCTATATTGTGTAGTGTCCTCAAACTCAGGATCGATGGATGTAGAATGTTTTCGCATTTCTGCAGGTATGCCAGATGTTTTGTATCCAAGTAGTCCGGCTTCCTTAAGAATATCTATGCAATACTTTCGCTGTGATAGGTATAATCCCTCTGTAGTGTATATCACCTCAATGCCAAGAAAGTAGCGGAGTTGACTAAGGTCCATCATGACAAACACCTTTTGGAGGAAAGACCTTTGTCTCTGAGATGCCAACTTATTATCACCGGTGACTACCACATCATCGACATAGAAGATCTGTATAACCCTGTCAGTGAGCCATCGTCTAACAAAAATAGAATAATCAGATGTCTCACGTGGAAGCCAAGAAAACTGATCTCAGTAATAAGCCTATCAAACCAAGATTGTGGATTGTGCTTTAGGCCTTAGATGGCTTTACGAAGTCGGCACACATGTTCCCCATCGACTGGATAACCCAGTGGTTGCATCATATAGACCCCCTCCTTGAGGTAGCCATAGAGAAAAGTATGACCTCAAATTTCAGCGAAATTCGGTCGAATTTCTATCGAATATCGATATCCAGTCGAAATCGAAATTCGACCAAAATGATCGAAAAGACCGAAATATGGGGGTGCTAGTACAAAAAATGACCAAAATGACCGAAATTTCGGTCGAAATTCCACGGAAATTCCATCGAAATTCTGTTTTGGTCGATACCGAAATGGTGACCAAAACCGACATTTAAGGCCTTGGAGAAAAGTATTCTTCACGTTAGTTGAAAGATGGAATATAGAGAACAGTGTTGCAATAGTTGGCCGACTATCCTGAGTAGTCGGTCCGACTATGCGGTGCGTGGGAGGGGGGGGGTGCCCCGATTGAACAGACTTCAATCGGTCAATAGTCGGCCCGACCGAATATTCGGTCGACTATTTGGCCGACTAGCCCGACTATTAGGCCGATTGGAGTTTCACTTTCGATATTTTTTTTATTTTCAATTTTCAGTTTTTATGGGTTACATTTTACCACGGTATCACAACAAATGTCAAATTCAATATATCTATTATATTGATTGGTACTTTTATCTTGGATTCATGTTAAATAATGGCCATATATGTATAAAAATATAAGAATATATGTATTATAAATAATTTTTATATTAAAAAAATACAAAATCGAATAATTCTGAATAGTCGTCCGAATACCGATTATTCTCTATTCAGTGACCCCTCCGACTGAATATCGAATACCATCTTCTGCAACACTGATAGAGAATATTGTCGATGGATCTTATCCTGACCACTTGAGAAAATGTCTCAAAATAATCCCATGCCATGTGTTTGAGTGAAGCCCTTTGCTACATGCATGGCTTCAATCTTTCAATAACACCCTCAGGTGACTGTTTGATCGTGAAGATCCATCTACATGTAACTTTCTTGACACCAGGAAGACATGGCACAAAATCCCACGTACCCCTGGATGTGAGTGCATCCATCTCCTCATCCATGGTCTTTTCCATCCATAGTCCTGTAATGCACTATGATGATCCCGAGGAAGAGAAATAGCCATTAGTGCATCTGTAAATCCCCTGTTACAATTAGATAGACTGTCAGTGGAGGTAAAACATGACATGGGATGTACAATGCAATGCCTTTTGTTTCGCCACAAGGCTATAGGGAGTTCTGGTGGAGCATACGGAGCTGCAGTAGTTGGGATACTCGAAGATGGCACATCATCCTACATGCAAGGAACATGTAAGGGGATCAAGTCAGATTGTGCATTATATTTTCTTTTGTAGACAATGGACGGTGGTGGAAGCTTCAAGGGAATGCTAGTAACAGGTTGAGTAAAGTAGTCAGTCTGTTTAAAAAAAAAGTGACATTGACAGACATATAGTAACATTGACTTGTAGGGTCGTTGCACCTATACCACTTTTGGGCATGAGAATGTCCAAGGAAAACACGCTTGATGGCACGAGGAGACAATTTATCTGGAGTCTGAAAATTGTCTACTTATGCAACGCATCCAAAAATCCTCAATTGAAGTGGAAAAGGTTCCTCGTCAGGATATAATAGTGAGAAATGAGTTACCCTCTTGAGGATTGAAGACATGAACCTATTGATGAGGTATGTGGCAGTGAGAACATCATCCCCCAGTGGATTTTGGGAACCTTCATATGAGTAAGAAAGGTACGGGTAATGCCCAGAAGATGGCAAAGCTTCCTTTCCGCTATCTTATTCTGTCGTGATGTATATACTGACTCAGATAGAATGCGCACTCGATAAGGCTCCGTAGAGAATGTCCGGGCTCCGGTACACGAGGTTCGGTGAAGGGTCTCCTGAGTGGTAAAGAAAGAAAACATGTTATGTTAAGTGAAATCAAGAGCATTGTCAGTCTTGATAGTCTGAATTCATGTAGAGAAAGATGTTTTAATAAGTTAAAAGAAAGATTTTTGTTGGAGTATATGCGTCACTCATGTGTAGATGGGTAATTGGATCCCTTCAGGGTCCAATTACTACGTCCAATGGTTTAATCCCACATCTACTATCTCTGGGACTTGGAGAGTCAGTATGGGCTATATAAGAAGCCTCACACCACTTGTATCAGATGAGAGAAAGTTGAATGCAACATTAGCCCTTTGAGGCGTTCTCTCGTGGTTTTAACCCGCTCCTTACGGAGTAGGGTTCCACGTAAAAAATTCCAGTGTTCTTTATTGTTATATCTTTATATCTGATTACACTTCCGCATACTTCGCTTTCTAACATTTTTTAATGTTATTAGTTTCTGACCATTCCTTGATCGAATAGACCCAAGAGGACATGCTGTAATCATCTACAAAGACATCAAAGTATCTGTGACGACAATAATACGAACATGACACGGTCCCCATATATCACGATGGATTAAAGAGAAATGCGTTGATCGATGTGGCGCAATCCTATGTGGAAATGAAGCCTGATGGTGTTTGCTTAACTGGCAAGCTTCACACTCAAAAGGTTTCAGAGAGGATATTTCATGAAACATAATTTCCTCCGTGTTCCTGTTTTCGCTTTTTGAATAAAAGGTGAGGCGAACACCGACGAGTGTCTCCCCCTATTTCTGGATTTCAAAAAAAATTGGGAAAGAGATTTGGCAAATGGCTGGTCGAGCCGTAAATGCCATAGGAACGGGTCAATAGTCAAGGAGACAACACCTGCAAAGGTTGAGTCAGTAGGGATATCAAGGTAGTAAAGGTCATTCTCATGCCACCACTAAAAATCTGCATCATTTAGATATCCTGAAAGCAACAATAGAACTCATCAAATATCACACAACAATTCAAAACACATAGCTTATAAACCGACAATAATCTTAAAGGAAAATCCACTACACAGTGAATGCTAGAGAACTTGAGCTTGGAGAACTCCATAGTCCCAACAATGGTAGCATGAGAATGAGCACCGTTGGTTAGCTGAACGGACTTCACCGCGGAAGAGGGTTGAGAAGAGGTCATAAGACCACCATCTCCAGTCAAGTGGGTAGACGCACTCGAGTCAATGATCCTAGCAGGTGCCGAGACTGAAACCTAGTTGGCTATAGTATTTGCAGTAGTAGCTAGATGCGTGGTAGCAGTAGTCTCCATGGTAGTAGAGTTCTGTAGAACCTTTACCAGGCGAGTGATAGGAGCTCCTTGATCACCGATGAACATATTCAAAGCTCGAGACCAGAGCATATAGTTCTTAGTGCCCTTGAGTTTGATAGAAGTACCTTGTACCATCATAGAGGATGTAGTGTACAGGGATTTGGTTTCTGTAGAAATGGATGCCATCGTGGTCAGATACAACAACAACAACAAAGCCTTTTCCCACAATTAAGTAGGGTCGGCTACATGGATTCTTCGCCTCCATTCAGATCTATCTTGGGTCAATCCCGTGCTTATATCCAAAAATACAAAGATCCCTTCGTATGGTCTCTTTCCAATACTTCTTGGGCCGTCCTTGCCCTCTCTTAGCCGGCTTAACATCCCAACACTCGCATGTCCTAACTGGTGCATCAACTGATCTTCTTTGCAAATGACCAAACCATCTTAAGCGATTTTCTCGCATCTTATCGTCGATCGGAGCAACACCAACTTTCTTTCTGATTGCATCATTCCGAATCCGATCTTTACGTGCGTGTCCACACATCCACCTTAGCATTTTCATTTCCGCTACAACCATTCTCTGCACATGTCTATGGTTCACAGGCCAACATTCAGATCCATAGAACATAGCAGGTCTCACGGCTGCTTTGTAAAACTTTCCTTTAATTTTTAAAGGATTTTCTTATCATAGAGAACAACAGAGGCTCCTCTCCACTTTAGCCAGCCTGCGGTCAGATATTTATAAAAAAATGACGATGCCTTCTCCTACTATAAGTAGGGTCGGCTACATGGATTCTTGCTCAAATCTATGTTGAAAGATTCGACTATTTTTTACGCTGGTTGTCAACTACCGAACGCAACCCCCACAAGGGGGATTAGAACCCTGGTCTTTTGGATGGTAAACACCTTGATCTTTTGGATGGTTAGATAGATATGTCAAGAAAATATTCTTTCTGTTCAGTTAACGGTCATACAGAGGACCCTACAAGTCATGCAAGAGAGGTCTTAATCCTTGTCGCAATGCTGGCCACAGCTGAGATGTTGCCGATGGCACAAAAGGGGTGCTGACACCCTTGTGGGTGCTAGGAACACCCAAGAGGGTGCTGGTGGCAGCACAAGGAGGCTTGGGGCCTCCTAGGCTGGCTAGTGGTGGCGTACGAGGACCTGAAGCAGCTTGGAAAAAACCCATTAGCAACCCCTTGGCCTTGCCGATGACGCAACAAGTTCCTTGTGGTACCTTAGGCTTCGGCTTTGCCGTCAAAGTGTGTGTGTGGGGGGTGTCGGATTCTTGCGTGGGATTCTACGATAAAGAAAGGGCCCATGCGAGGGCTGAGATGGAGGAGCGACGGGTGTTGGGTATCAACCTTGGTCTAGGACCGCTGCTCTGATATCCTGTGGAGAAACAATGAGTGAATGAATGACTTATTTTATTCAACGGTCGAAGGTTTCTTATATAGCGTGAAACCTTAGAGAGGCGAAAAGAGAAAATTACATGGATGCTCCAATGAGGTTATAAGACTCAATAAATATAAGGGATTTTTACACCCATAACCCTGAGTAATTTCATAATTACAATTATAATCCCACATAATCATGAATTAAACGAGAAACCCTGAGTAATGCTTAACTCTTGCATTACATAACCATGTGTTATGTTCCGTTTAAGATGCCAGTTATAGTTGACGGTTTCCGTTAGAAAAAGTCAAAATTGCCCCCAATGCTTAATCTTATTTGCAAATCATGCCATATATCTCTATTCCTTATGCGTTGTCCCCCATCTCCTTGATTCCATCCTCACCCCCTCGACCTTTGCTCCCACCTCCGCCTCGACGTGGCCTACATCTTCCTCCACCACCACGCCCACCGATTGTTGACGAGGACTCCACCACGCCCATCGAGGAGCGCTCCGTTGGAGAGGATGGGTGCTGTTGGAGAGGAGGGGTAGTCGAGGAGGTTGAAGTTGGCCTGGAGGGGGGGTGTGGGAGACGGTGGCTAGCCTGGAGAGGGGTGGGGACGGCGGTGGTTGGCCTGGAAGTAGGGGGCGGCGAGCCTAGAAGAGGGGGAGGCGGCATGCCTGGGTGGTGGGGGTCGAGCCTGGAAGTGGGGGGAGGCGGCATGCCTGGAGGTAGGGGGCGGCGAGCCTGGAGGCGAAGCTGCGATCCAGGAAGGAGAGGCCGCATGCCTTTGTGGGGGGGGGGGGGGGAGGCGGCAAGCCTGGAAGGGGGAAGGGGGGGCTGCTGGCCTTTGGGGGGTGGGGGAGGGGGGAGGCGGCATGCCTGGAGGTAGGGGGTTGCGGGCCTGAAGGTAGGGGCCTGTCAGCCTGGAAGGGGGGAGGGGGAGGCGGCGAGTTTGGATGGAGGGAGGGGGAGGCGACGGGCCTGGAAGGGGGGGGGGCTGCGATCCTGGAAGGGGGGAGGGGGAGGCGGCCTGCCTGGAGGTGTAGAGGGCAGCGGGTCTGGAAGGAGGGCGGGGGAGGCGGCGAGCCTGGAAGGGGGAGGGGGGCTTCAGGGCCTGGAGGGGGGGGGGGAGGGGGAGACACCGGACCTGGAGGTAGGGGACGACTAGCAAGGGGTGGTTAGTTTTTTTTTTAAATTTTTTAATGGCCAATGGATAGAACATGGTTAGATTAACTCAATGATATGGTTGGGTTAACTGCAAAATTAATGGAGGGTTATAGGTGTGAGACAGAAGGACTATCCATGGTTTCTCGTATAATTCGTGATTATGCGGGGTTATGATTGTAATTGCCAAATTACTTAGGGTTATGGGTGTAAAAACCCCTAAAATATAAGCAACCATTAACTCTAACAATACCAAAGTAAATAGAAAGGGAAGAGTAGGAATCCCATTTTTTATATAGATCATGTAAATGGCCTTGTTTCCAGTGATCTCGACGACTTAGCTTATATTCATGAACCCTTTTTTCTCTGATTTCTTTGTTAGTGGGAGGTGTTTGCTTCATTGACTGGGAAGATGGTGGATATGATGCTCACATAAACCTAATATCCTCTCGTTTGGACATGCCTTGACCTACCTTTCCTATTTTTTTTCCCTTTGAGCAGGTATATCTGCATGGAATGAGGTCTTCTTTGTTCGAGGAGCTAAGTGTTCTGAAACTAATAATAAGGGGTCTTCAGGGTTTGACTTGGGGTAGTCATCACCAATTTCGGGTTTGGTCTCAATGTTTCTTCTTGTATTTGGATTTAATTTGGCTTGTTTGTGACCATTGATAATCTTTAGTTTTGTTTAGGTTACTCGTGCAATATTTTCTTGTAATCTCTTTTTAAATCTTCATGGCTCCATCTCTTGATTTTTGGGAGGCACTTGATGATACTTTTTAGAGTAAATTACAAAAAAATCCTGGAACTATACACATGATATCAATGCCATACTGAGCTTTGGAAGGTAATAATGTAATACCCGCACTATAAGATTTATCTCAATGTGGTCCTTGACTATTGAAATTTAGTTGATAATTTCGTCTTTCTAATCTTAAATTTCAATAGTCAAGGACCACTTTGGACAAATCTTAAAGCTCGGGTACTGCATTGTTACCTTTCAAAGTTCATGTATGACATGTAAATCGGGTGTATAGTTCGGAGACTTTTCTAGTAATTTACTATACCTTTTAAGGGAATCCTAACGGAGAAATGATTTATATTTGCTTACAGATGGTAAACCCACTTTTTTGTTCGTTTGAAGGTCACGCAATCGTGATGTATGTTTGCATCGACATGTTGTCTCTTGTCTACATCCTATTGGATTTGCTTATAGTGTCAGCATAACTGCATTTCCTTGGATTAGTTTGTTGTATTTTGTGTTGGTTTCCTCTTATGTTTGATTTGGTTCAAGTTTCTTGTATTATCTACAAGTGGTGTTCAAGCTCTTCTTTTTGTAACTTTAGCTGCGGTTTATATAAGTGAATCCATGGATGGTCATCAATGATTAGCTTCCGAAATACTTTTTTTTGGTTAAGTTTATCTGAATTCACGATAGTTCAATATGATGATAAATAAATTTGATTGGTAAATATAGACCCACATGCCATATACCAATTATGCTGAAGGATAAATCTAAATAATTTTTATAGAAATTAGAACTCTAGATTCATATTTAAAAATACTATATTGATGAAATATAGTATTATAAAAAAATATGTGACAAAAATAAACCCACTTGGTTTCAGACTTGGTACAACTCAAAACCTTGATAGTCTTTGGTTTTGATTGGGTCACTCTTGCACTATATTCTTGGTAATCTCTTTTTAAATCTTCATCTCTTGTTTTTTGGAGGAGCTGGACAAAACTTTTCAGGGGATCTCTGAAAGAAGAAATGCTTTATTTGCATAGAGACAGGGAACTCCTTTTTTTATCTGTTTGCATTGAGATGTTATCTCATGTCTCCAGCATATTGGAATTGCTTATAGTGTGAGCATAACTGCATTTTCCTTGGATTAGTTTGTTGGATTTTGTGCTGGTTTCTTATTGTATTTCTTTTTGATTTGGCTTGTTGGAGGCCTTTGATAATCTTTGGTTTTGATTAGGTTACTCTTGCATTATTTTCTTGGTAATCTTTTTTTTAATTCTTCATGGTCCCATCTCTTGATTTTTGCAAAGAGTTTGACAAAACTTTCCAAGGGATCCCTAAAAGAGGAATGATTTATTTGCATAGAGATATATATGGACACATTAAAAATTGATGCTTTATTAGAGTGTTAAAGGTACATTCTCATATATTTTGGTAATAGAAATGATAAGAAAAAACATAAAAATATGCTTTAGAGTCTTAAAGTTATGTTCTTACATATAGCGGTAATAGAAATGATAAATAAAAACAATATCTTAATATTGCATCAGGACCGTTTTCTGTCAAATGTTTTCTTTAAGAATTTAATCTCCTTTAATAATGGTTTGATTAGGATGGAGATTGGGTACTTCGCTTGGAGGTTGGTTGTTTAACGATTGTAAAAATATGTTTTGAGCAAAAGTTAACAATGCTGTCTATGAGTATTATATGTACACAAGGAACTTACAGAAGAGACAATTTGTTATCGGGAGAGAATAACTAAATGGTGGAATCTTAAAGAGTGATTTTTTAGAGGAGAAGATGCTCCTAGATACTGAATGGGATCTTGTTTATCAACATTGATAGGATATGCGAATTGAGGGAAGCTTGTCATAACTGTCTAAATATAGTTTTAGGCGTTAGCAAGCTTCCCCGGCACAGACGGAAACCTTATTTTGGAGTGTATAAGTTTAAGAGAAATTTATAATAAAGAGGATGCATTTATAGATTCTCCCCTAAATTGAAAAATTAATTTTGTTAGAGTATTGAAATGCAAAAAAGAAACAAATATAATGCTTGGGATCCCTAAAAGATATTTAGTGAAGCAAATATAAAAGCTTAGGACCATCTTGTCATGAATCTGGACTCAGATGAAATGTGAAAAAAATATGTTGACATTAATTGAGGCAAGCAAATACATAATGGAGGGTCCCTATAAATCAGGTGCTTAGTGTTGAGGATAGGAGCACACTGAAGGCTAATGAAGATATGAAGTTGAGGTGGAAGAATTCTTGGCTTTTAATGAGAATGGAGATGAGAATGTCACTTTAAGGGATTTAGCAGGCTATTGATTTCATCTGAATGTCACCAGAGAATACAAAGGAGTGGGTGAAGGAAGCTTTGAACATTATGGAACATGTTAAAGCAATGTGGGAGATGGCATGGCATTCATGTATATCGGTTTCTGATGATATGACAAACCATCCTATACATATGATCTTATCTACACACTATTTCTTCAAATAGTCATATATTATCCTTGTCCATTTTATATTCATATCGTTTGTTGACGATATGATGACATGCTTACCGTATGTCATATCCCCATTCATACTCGTCCTTTTGCATGGAAGATAAAATGAGGTAGGTATGTTCCAAGGTTGGTTGGACGTGCAAAATAGGCAATCTATTGCCGTGTCTTGAAGGTGGAGAAATTAGACGGGGAGTCTTGCAGGAGGGGACAATGAAAACAGATGAAAAGTTTTTTTTTTGTGAGTCAAAAACCGAAGAAAAGTTAATAGGAACTACTAAGGAGGATGCAATATTTTTAGATCTAAGCTAGTGCATGATCAAAATACCTTTTATTTGGAGAAAGTGAATCTTTGTAGCTGACTTGCGTAAAGTGGAAAAGCATGTGTTGTGTTGATTTGACCTCTTGGTGATTTCAGCACTCTCTTTCTGCAAAGAAACAACTTGAGAGCTATAAAAATTGTATAATATGGGCATCTGGATTTGTTTATGACCAGTATGAAAAACTAATATGGGCAGCCTTGCATGGAAACACGGATAATGTTCCTTTGCCGTTTTGTTTATGAACTTTCCTGAAGCCATTATTCATTAGTTTTCTAGGTGTTTGTATTCCAAGGATGCTTTTTCAGAATGTCATGACAATGCAAATTGAAGTTAAATTTTATCAGTGTCCTTGATAAATTTTATCAGTGTCCTTGATTTTGCATATCCATACCATTTTATAAATTTCATCAGTGTCCTTGATTTTGCATATCCGTACCATTTGACTGCAAGGTATTTATATATATAAATATATAAATCAATTTTCCTACACCTTTCTCATTTGGGCTTTGCTCCTTCATTTCAGTCCTTGGGTTGAAGGCCCATGCAAAGATGCTTGTGAAAAGAATGTATTAGGAAGCTTGTCACTGGAAGGGTTCTTGTCAGAGGTATGCATTGTCATTGCGGCCTGCTCCAAATGAAGAATTCTCGTTATATTTCTGTATCCAAAAAGTCTGATAAAAATAAACTGTTATCTGCTATGTCATGAACTGCCTTATCTTGATAATTTATTTGGACAAAAGGTTTAGTTCGTTTGGTCATTTGTTTTTTTAAAGAAAAAAGGATGGATGCCCAAAAAGGTGTCCGCCACGTTATATTTTGAAAATTGCATAAACAAATTATAAATAGTATGACTTGGACAAATGCATTAACGTGTTCAACTACATTCTATACATACAGCCTCTTGACATCACAACATTTATCTCTAGCCAGAAATGAATGCCAAGGGCTTTGACCATATTATAATGGGTCCTATAACATACGAAGCCAAGAAAAGTCAAGAACCAAAGCCTTAAATATTGGTTGCGGTCACCAATCTATGACGGGTCAAAACAAAATTCGGCAAAAATTCGGTCAAAATTTTGACCATTTAGTTCACCAATGCTTATATCGGCAACCCTAAAGATTTAACTTTCGACCATTTTGGTTGAATTTTGGTCACACGTTGACACTGAATTTCGACGAAATTTGATGCCATGTCCAGAAGCCAAGACATTGTTGACCTCCCTAGCAACCGCACATGAAAAGAGCTAGCAAATACGTCCTGAGGTGTATCATACTATGGAAGACATTCCATATTCGTCACATGCAAGAACTTCGTTCTATGCACTCTGGTCATAGTTCTCTCCCTTTTAGAAGACATGAAACCTTCACCTTAATCCCTAGTCAAACCACGAGCATAAACTTTCAGAGGGATGAATAAGGCCTTGTAGGACTTCTTGATCGAGAAGTCCCCATTGATTCATGTCCTTCTCTGATGACCCCTTGATAGCGACACAAAGCTTATTCATCCTCCAATAGTGCTGTACCCTCTTCACATAGAACTCATAGTCAAAACAAGGAACCTAAATACCATCCAGCCATGTTCCTCTGTGACATAAATGTCTTGATTCATTGCTAAAGCAAAATATTTTGGAAAAGATCGCATAAAGCCCCATATAAGCCAATTATCCACCTAAAACTTAAAGGATTTTCCAATTTCCATCATCCATATAAAAAGATGTCACATTCACCATGATAGAACAACGATCCCTGCAAAAAGTCAACGAGGACTAAAGTGAACCCATTGATGTACCTTATCGAATAAAACTCCATAGATTCCTCTTACCCGTTGAAAAAGCATGTCCTTACCCCCTCAAATTTTTAACATCTATTTATGTCGATGAACTGTATTCATCTCTTCAAACCTCAACACACCAAGGCTACCCTCCCTTACACGACATCACTAAGGCCTACTCATCATGGGTATCTTGTGAGTGTCCCTCCTGGAATCAAGTGATAAGAAATATCACATCATGGACTCCAATGGTCCTAATCCCCAATCCGCAACTTGCGAGCAGAGAGAAAAAATGCAAATGCAGACACCATATTTCTAAAAAGTACCAAGGGGTCGCCCCGCGATGTGTGTGTGTGTGACCATCCATCTTACACCATTTCTCCACAGGAGCCAGGAGGTATCTAAGATTACCATAAGAAAGTGAATCTCATGTATGTGTGGAGTAAATGCAGGGGATTTTATTACTTGTGCCCCTCGAAGATTCTACAATAGTCAAGATGGACAAGCTCAAAAGCCACTGAAATGAATGGTACCAGACATAGTTTTAAAAAGCGCCGCCTCGAGGCGCTGAGGCGTACGCCTCGAGGTGAGGCGAGCCTAAAGCGCCTCGAGGCGTGCGCCTCGAGACCTACTGCTGGTGCGTACGCCTCACCTCTTCGTGAGGCGCTCGAGGCGTGAGGCGCTCGAGGCGAGGCGGAGGCGTAAGCCTCAAGCATGAGGCTTTTTTTTAGCTTTTTGGTTGTGTGCTTTGCACATGACCCTATTTTTCCTTAAGCATTATTTTTTTAATGTTTGTGTTTTTGTTTCCATGTTAAACCTTGCATATTTCTATATGTAGTTCCATGTAAAGAGAAGAGATCACTTGAAAGAAAATTTGAAAATAAACACGTGAAGTAAAATAATTATTTCATTTTATTGTGAATAGCAAAATAAAAATAACACTATTAGCGAGACCCCCGTCTTGTTGGGATATCATATGGCACGAGGGGATGCATACGATTCTCCAACAACGTCCAGCAAGACAAATGGTTGGGATTCAAGGTATGTTGGTATTTTTTACTTTGAACACTAAAAATTATGGTTTTTATTGTACTTTAGTATTAAGCATAGACTTTAATTCAATACTCATATAGAATTATTGAAAGTTGGAGTTGGAACTTGATATTCCATATATTGGTAGCTTAGTATTAGTTTTTTGAACTACAATGCCTTCAACGCTTATGTATTGTATCTTTTACTAGTGTTAAACTATTCTTATATGTGTTTTTGGGAAAACTTAACATTATCATATACTTTTTCCAATGTATTTTGCTCTAATTTTAAATTTTTTTCCAAAAAATTGAGGCTTACGCCTCGAGCGCCTCGAGGCTTACGCCTCGCCTCAATTTTAGGAAAAACGCCTCGGACCGCCTCGCGCTTTTTTAAACCTTGGTACCAGATGAAGGAATGGAACTCTTGTGGTGCTTCTCCAGTTGGCAGGCCTCAGGAGTTGAGGGAAAGATTCAACGAAGCTTTTAAAGCATGGCCTCAAATTTCAACGAAATTCGGTCGAATTTCTGTCGAATATCGATATCCAGTCGAAATCGAAATTCGACCGAAATGACCGAAATGACCGAAATATGGGGGTCCTAGTACAAAAAATGACCGAAATGACCGAAATTTCGGTCGAAATTCCACCGAAATTCCATCGAAATTCTGTTTTGGTCGGTACCGAAATGGTGACCGAAACCGACATTTAGGGCCTTGTTTTAAAGAGAGGGATTGGCCCAATCGTTGATGTCAAAGAGCACTAGAATACATAGAAAAAGGAGTCCTAGAATACACAACAATTCCATATGATTGGACAAGATGGTAGAGAGCCCCTTCTTTTCCGCACCAATTGTCCCCCTAGTCAATATGTTCTGAAAATGCAAGAAATACCATCACATGTAGGTCGATGATTGAACTATTTGCAAATATGACTTTATAAACAGAAGACTGATGGGAAACTTTGGAACAAAAAGAACATTATTGAGCTCGATGTTAGGGTTGTTATTGACTTAGATTTTGCTAATAATATAATTGCATATTTGTTTTGTAACTTGATTAACTTTTCAGGTAAAAGCTCGTAGAAGCTCACAACCTAAAAGTGTTTCTAAAATATTTAACTGGTAGGTTCAAGATTCAGAATCAGACTGATGAAAGAATCAAAGAAAGACTCAATTCCAAAAGCTCAAGTTTTGAAGACTTCGGATGCTGATGTGACATATTACATAGTTTTTTTAATGCTAAAACATTCTGATAGTTTTTGCATATTCTAGATCAGCAAGCAAACTTAAGCTACATCAATTTCACTTTTTCAATTTTTGGACATATGATCGATCACCTTGACATTCCTAATCGATCACCCTTGATCGACCATTCTGTTCTTCATGATCGATCAACCTTGGTCCTTTATCGACCATTCTTTTGAACATGATCAATCACTTTTTGAATTCCAGACTAATGCTCAAATATGATTGATTAATTATGACATGATCGATCACCTTGTTTACATGATCGATCATTTCATTTATTTTGGAAATCAGAGCATTGGACTTTTCATTTTTGAACTCCAATGACTCTTTTGAGGCCAATCCTATATAAGGGACCCTATGACTCATTATTTGAGACACACAACTGAGAGAAACATCGTCTACTCTCAAAAGAAAAGACAAGTGATCAGCGATATTCGAGTTCTTACAATGTCTCTGTGCTCTTGAGCTCTATTCAATCTAATGCTTCTTGCTGCTAAAGTTGTTTGTGCTCTTTGTGCTCTACTGCGATCAACATAATCATTCTCAAGTATATTCTGCGCTTAGAGTTTGTTAGCTTGTGAATTCAAGTTTTATTGCTTAACTATTTTCTATTTAGTGTTATCTTTATATATATATCAGACCTGTGGATTCCTTTCTCCGTGAAAGAGATACAATCTTCCTTTAGGAGTTGTCCAAGGAAGGATATATGCTGTACGGTAGATTGTGCTACCCTTGGGTTAACGTAGCGTTAGATTAGTGGAAACCTACATCATCGAGAGAGCGAAGGGGAAATCCCAGAACATGGTCCTGAGTCATGGTTTTACCCTATCTTTGTGATTCGTGAATTATTTTTTATTTGGATATTGTTGATGGATAACAGTATATTGCATATTTCAACCCCACCTCCTCCTTGCCCTACTTGTGTCGGACCCACAAGGGTGAGGTGAACATTCTCTCTTCTCTTGACAGGAGAACTATGCCATCTGCAACATGGACAACTCATTCGAGGGGACTTGTCACATCTAATGTAGTCGGGTCTGTTCCCCACATAGGCTGGTGGAGGTACACATCAATCAATCATTTTGTTTTCAGAAGTTTTTATGTGAGCCGGCAGGGATACTTGTATGGGCAATAGCAACAGTCTCTGGAAGGTCAATCTTGTGTGAGCGCGTAGTCTCTTCTGAGTGGAACATGTTCTGACGTTGCATCAATTCTTCAAAGTTCCCTCGAGGGACAATGACAAGGGGGTCCATCACCTCTGTCACCTTCATTAGTGAACATGATAGCCATGTTTGTTGTAGCATACAACTTCATTGTGCCATGACTTGTGGTAGCATGTGCACTGGATGGTGCTCTGACCTCGTCCTGCAATGGAGCGACCCTGACTACAACTCCTGTATGATCCTCGACCTCCTTGCACTGTTGCACATATGTGGCAACGTGAGTAGTAATCTGTCCATGCATCACTTTAGTAGTGCTGGTAGTGGTGACAATCACGCGACTCAAGTTACTGTAGGTCTCCTCAATTGTGGAAAAGCTGGCTGCATCAATCATCTGTCATGGTTTCATCATAACGGGAATCAAGCCTTGCCAAAAAAAAATCATAATAGCCATGTGCCAGAGGCATTGCGTATGCGTGAGACAGGTATATCTGGAATGCAAGCATTGTACTTTTAAATCAAAGATTTCAAGAGAGAAATACCCAGATAGGAGACATCTTACTTGATTCATATTCATCATGTCAAAGTACGTCTAAAACATATCGTTGGATTTTTTCTCTTGATTATATGCGGCCTTAACAAAGGCCCACATGTCGTGAGAGATGGTATAATAGACCATCTTGTCTGCAATTTTGTCAATGATGCTGACCATGATCCATGAACCGACCATCCCATCGTCTTTGGCCCATGTGGCATATCTTCCTTTCTTGTCAGCATGCTCTAACTCAAGTAAAATGTGCTCTTTGTCATATCCTCGTACAATTACGAGGAGACATGGGATAGTTGAACTCGTCCAACTTAGGGATCGAGCCGAATGAGGGTAGGCGGGTACTCCCTCCCTTGTATCGCTGAGATGTCACCTATGATTCTGACATCTCTGATTATGGTGCTAGGCCTGCTTGCAGAGAAATATGAGAATGGACGATAACTCCTTAGATCATACTAGGATGGATATGATCAAAGGTTGCTGAATGGTAGGTGACTAGGACCTGTGGGTTTCGGATACAAAGATCATGCTGATTAGCTCGCGGTGGCAATGTCATTGAAGCATGTGGGTGCTCCAGAATTGAAGAGAGATTGGATAGTGGTCGCGGAATAACTGTTTGGTGGAGCATGAGTTGGTGGTAGCACAGTTGCGCTAGGCCTGGGAATGCACGAGAATTAGGGGGAGCCTGGGAGGGTGTGGATCATGTTGGAAGGAGGGTAGGGATGAAGGTGGGGGATGGTGACCACGATGATGGTGGGGGTATCATTGGGGTCAGGGGAGACTTCGCATGGGTTTGGGGGGTGGGTAGAGAGGAAGACTGACAGCGACGAGTAAACCTGAAGGTGGGGTGTGGGGGAGGGGGGCTCCGATGCTAAGTTGAAATCAGAGAGAATTGCTTACTTAGAATGAGAACCCTGGACCTTCTTATAAATGTGTACTAGGGTTAGGGTTACAGTGTAGGCGATTCTTATAAGTGAGTTGACTAGAATACACATATGATTATTGTTTACAATTAGGCACTCTACAAGAATATTAAATCCATGCAATCACATCTTGGAAAAATTACTTTCCAAAGTAAGCTATGCATGCATTGTTTTTTGCGTGTCATTGTTTTAGTAGCAACCACCCGATTGTCCATCATGACCTACCTAACACAGACCATTTGCAATGAGTTGATGATGTCTCCTAATTTTTTTAAGCCAATTCACTAGCTGCTTGGTCATATTGAGGCAAAAAAACCACGTTGGAAGAAATAATTGGCATCCACTTGACGTTCCTTTAAATAAAATCCTCCACTTGATGTGCAACTTCCTCCTTGGATAATGTAAAGATGATCGTTTGATTTAATTTCTCAAGGCCAAACAGTTCACTCTATACTCCTTCATGTTGTACATAAGGTCATTTCCTACGACATCTCAAAACTCGATGAAAAAGAAAATCTGGCTGCCATCTTTGACCATGTGACACATTCGCTTTCTGTTCAACTACTATGTGAAGACATCACACTACTGCTTCCACTGCATCACACACTGCTGAAGATCCCCTGACCCCAAATCTAGATGACAGTGAAGATTAGGCCCCTCCTTGAGCAGTGATCCACCAGCCTTCACATGAGCCGAGCCTTTGTCGCCACCAATTAACTGGTCCAGACATCAACTGTGATCAGAGCGTCCAGAATCACCAACAAAAGACCTTGAATCCTGAGGAGCCTAGAAGCAAAAGGAGTGTCGGACCTGGGTACCAGCAAAGGTAGATCCAGCCCTTCTCCAAACCACCCTCCTACGAACTTCAGTCCATGCACGCCTTCAGTCCATGTCCTCCAGAGAATAAAGAAGCATATATACATATATACAGTTTTTCCGGAATACATATAATTGTAACTTACAACACTTAGTCTTTGAATACTTCATGTATTTCATGCTTCTTAATAAACAATATCCGTGTGCAGCAATTCCTGAACTATATATTATATAAACTTCTGTTTGATTGGTCCAAAAAAGCTTCTGTTTGATTCCTTTCAAAAAAAAACTTCTGATTTTCTTTATACTTGAGCGTTTTAAAGTAACCTTACTCTTTTACAGAGCTAATGCTTTGAACAAAAAGAAGAATGCAATTTGTCATTGATGACTTAATCAACTTTCATGCTTTATATTCCTTTTATTGTTTCGTCTATCCCATTGAAATTCTGAGATCTACACAAACATGACCCAGCCCTTGGGAAAATTGTTCTTGTCATCTCATTGCCGTTTCCTCTTTTCAATGAGTGCATCTGGATGAGAGGGTCTAAAATCACTTTTTACGTTTCTTCTTATCTGAGCGTGCTTTCTCATTAGTTCAAAACTCTACACATCTAATATAGTTGTGACATGATATATGCAGTGGGCACTCATGACACTTACCGATCCGGCCAATAGTATCGCCAATCTCATATACTCTGGGTATACTGGTGATCCTGTATCTGCTGTACGAGTAACTAGAAAAAGACGGGTTGATCGCAAGAAACAGCAGTCTCAAAGAAATGTTTTTCAGTGTTATGTTTTTGGACCAAAAAATGCCGGGAAATCTTCTTTGTTGAATGCACTCATAGGAAGGTAAATTTCAATGCTTTAAGCGATTCTAAATGCATTATTGGATGGCGTCTATTATGTTTGTGCTTGCTTTTTGTGATGCCTTTTCCCATGATGGCAGGCCTTTCTCTTCTAGAACGTCTACCACGACTAAGGAGCGTTATGCTGCGAATATTGTTGATCTCCCTGGGGTAAGTATATTTGTAGTGTTTTTGACAATTGTAAGCAATGTTTCGTTGCATTCTAGGAATGGTTTTTTTTGGGATTAGTACTGATTGGTATTTAAGTTTCTCTACTTTTGCAGTTATAATTTTTCTATCAATTTTGGTTGGTAATGGTGGTTGATTTACTGGGTTCGGGGCAGTTGGTTTGATAAGATCCCACATGAAGTCAAATTGCTTGTCCTGTTATATTCATCCTACGAATCAGTTTCCATCAGTTGATTTCATCCTAAGAACCGGTTCTGTTGATCTTTAAACATGTTTGGACCATGGGTTTGTTGGACGTTCTTTTTCTCGATAACCCTACAGTCATTGTTGTAAAGAAGGCCAAATAGAGTCACCAAGTCTTTGGATCATATCAGGTCATTGCCTACTTTTGCTTTCTGGGTGTGTATCATTCAATTCTATACAAATCTTCATAAATCTGCTGTTTACATGCAAATGCTAACTGGTAATGAACATTTTTTTCATGGTTGGTAAATTTGTTATGTGCTGTCTTTGAAGGGAATAAAAAAGACGCTTGTAATGCGAAAAATTCCAGAAGATGATGTCAAACAGCTGCTTTCCAACAAGGAGTCATTAGCAGCCTGTGATGTCGCGGTTTTTGTTCATGATAGGTACTTTCTTCTATCTTGTTTGTTAAAGATTCCTCCTTGTCCAAGTTGTGCAAGTGCAATGTTCATTAACATTTGCTTGGTATTTTTTCCTCCGCACATATTGATGTTTTTAGACCATGTTATGATATTTTTACTTAGATTGGTTGTCCTTTGAGGTGATAAACCGAACTATAAAAATAAAAAATATCTAAATGGAATATATATGGTCCTTTGGGGTGAATTAATCTTGATTAAATTTGCAACTCATTTTTTTCCAGGTTGATGAAAGACCAAAGATTTGACCGACAACCAATGAAACCACCGTACCCCATGCTCTCACTAACTGCTTCACTGACTGTTTGATTAGACAGAATCCTACACTTCACCTATTTCATTAAGCTTTTTATCATTTTCGACAAAGAATATACGTGGTGATTAATTGGGTGCTGAGAATGAAGTGACACTTGTAGAGGGATGGTGCATGGAAGGCTCTTAATGGATAATAAAAAAAGTGATTCCTTAATGCAAAAGACTTCACTGACTGTTTGATTAGATAGAACTCTGCACTTCACCTATTTCATTAAGCTTTTCACCCTTTTCAACAAAGAATATATGTGGTGATTAATTGGATGCAGAGAATGAAGTGACACTTGTAGGAACGGTGCATGGAAGGCCCTTAAGGATAATAAAAAAATGACTCCTTAATCCAAAAAGACTTCGTGCAATTTCCCAGCTGCAAGAATATGATATGGTTAAACAAGGATGCCAATTGCTATTTACCCCTTTCTTCCTACTTGAAGGGGCACATCGGTAGTAAGAGATATATATGGCATGTCAGTCAAGTCAGAGGGTTCTATGGATTGCTGCCGTGCAGTAAGGGCGTGAAGCAATGTTCAGAAAGTAGTCCCAGACGGCCGCATATGCGAAGTTGGTCCCCCTAACGCACAGAGTATGCCAAACTTGCTCAATATGCGGGTTACATGGTATATGCGGTCGAGTAAACCGCATATGCAGCTAGATATGTATTAGACTTTGAACCTGGCTAGCTGAAGCAATCGATTCTTGGAATAGCGACATAATATTTGATTAATCGAAGCCATTCTGGGACCTGATTAAATGGTCGAGTAGGGCATTGACTCGCATGAAACCCTCTCCCTCAACTTGACAAAAAAAATCCTTGCACAAACTCTGGACCTGACGAAAAACCCTTGCAGCTTTGATCCTCCTCTTCGCCTCCGGTCCTCCTCGAATCCTTTTCACGGTGGTCTCGTGCTCCTATTCTCCTCGCGCCGTCGTATCGCGCCAGGTCTCCTCTGTGTGCTTCGCCTCTACGTCAAATTAGTGCACTAGCTCCCCTCCTTGTGTATTGCCCATATTTCAAATTAATGCACCACCTCTCCTCCACTTGGTCATCTACGCCCATCACAGGATCTTTTCATCTGCAGGTGTAGCCGTGCAAGACCTGCATGTATTAGGTTGGGTATCATCACATTTTTAAAGCTATTGCAAGCTAATATCTTTTTTATTGGAATAAAATTACGTAGTTTAAGTTTCTTCTTTCCAGATAAGTTTAACAAGATTATTTGAATATATTTTTTCGTATATATATATTTTTTGAATGTATCATTTCCAAACACATCTTTTTGGTTCTAGTTTTGCATCATGCCACTTTTAAATAAAATAAGTTTAACAAGGTTATTTGAATATATTTTTTTGTATAGATCTTGTTTTTGAATGTATCATTTCCAAACATATCTTTTTGGTTCTAGTTTTACACCATGCCATTGTTAAATAAAATTTTTATTTCCATAGATTTTTTTATAAATACAATTGTTTGAATGTATATGAATGATTTATTGGATTTCACTGGATAGATTGGATTTCAATCAAATAAAATGTTATTCAATTTATATCATGCTAATATTAGATTTGCATCATGCCAATGTTCAATAAAATTTTAGTTTGCATTAATATTTCTTCCATTTTATTTTTTGAAACATAAATGACTAATGTTTGAATTCATTTTTATATTTTAACTTATTTTTAAATAAAATAATAGAAACCACATAATTCGCATATACTTCCGCCTGCCCGCTTACTCGCTTCAGAAGGCCCGACCAAACGAATACCACATACCAATTTTCTGTGGTGTGAAGACCCGAAACTACTGAAAACTTGGAAATAAACTCTCAATTGAATATCCTTCAACACAATGAGACTCTAACTATAATAGTATTCATTAAACCACATAATATTATCCAAAATTTTATATAATTATGAGGTTATATGATTGAGAAAGTTATATATGTAGTAAAGATTACAACAACAATAACAAAGCCTTTTTCCACATTAAGTAGAGTCAACTACATGGATTCTTTGATTCCATTCAGATCTATCTTGGGCCAATCTCGGGCTTGGATCCAAGCAACTAAGATCAATTCGTATAGTCTCATTCCAACACTTCTTGGGCCTTCCTTGCCCTCTCTTAGCCAGCTTAACATCCCAAAACTCGCATATCCTAACTAGTGCATCGGGTGACCTTTTTTGCACATGGTCAAACCACTTTAAGAGGTTTTCTTGCATCTTATCCTCAATCGGAGCTACACACACTTTCCTTCTGATTGCATCATTTCGAATCCAATCCTTACACGTGTGTCCACACATCCACCTTTTCATTTTCATTTCTGCAACCGTCATTCTACACATATCTATGGTTCACTTGACAACATAATTTCATATCCATAGAGCATAGAAAGTCTCATGGTTGCTTTATAAAACTTTCCTTTGATTTTCAAATGAATTTTCTTATCATAGAGAACATAGAGGCTCCTCTCCACTTTAGCCAGCACACATATATTTTATCAGTAGCATCTCCATCAATTTCCCCACCATGTTGCAAAATAGATTCCACGCATCTAAACGAATTGCTCTTCTGAATATTATTATCATCAATCTTCACCTTGATTCCTTCACCATTGCTTCCATCAAAAGTGTACTTATATTCAATCTTAGCCCTACTTATACGAAATTCTTTAGTCTCCAATGGATGTCTCCAAAACTCAAGCTTCTCATTTACTACATCTCTAGTTTCATCAATTAACACAATATCATCAACGAAGATAACATCCACCAAGGTATCTCATCTTGAATGTGACTTGTCAACTCGTCCATAACCAAAGTAAAAAAGAATGGACTCAAAGTTGAACCTTGATGCGGGCCAATGTTGATGTCCAAATAGCCAGTCTTCCCGGTCTGGATCCTTACACAAGTTGAAGCTCTATCATAGATATCCTTTATGAGGTTAATGTATAGGACATATGCTTGTCTTTTTTTTTTTCCAAAACTCTCCATAATATCTCCCATGGGACATAATCATAAGCTTTCTCCAAATAAATAAAAATCATATGAAGTTTTTTCCTTTTAGCTCTTTAAATGTCCATTACTCTCCTCGGCTAGTGGATGACCTCAATAGTTGAGCGACTTGGCATGAATGTGAATTGTTTTCTTTTACTTTGGAAACCTGTCTCAACCTTCTTTCGATCGCACGTTCCCAAATTTTCATAGTGTGACTCATCATCTTTATACTTTTGTGATTTGAACAATTTTGAATGTCTCCTTTGTTCTTATAAAGAGGCACCATGATACTTCTCCTCCAATCTTCATGCATTTTCTTGCTTCACGAAATAATATTGAATACATTTTTAAGTCAAGTCAAACCACGCTCACCTAAAACTTTCCATACTTCAATAGGAAAGTCATCATGTCCTATACATTTCCTAGGTCTCATAACCTTCAAAGCCTCCTCTACTTCATTCCTTTGTATTTGTGTATAGCTTGCACGATTCAAGTAACTTTGACTACTAGCTAGATCTCCCAAAGTGATCTCTCTATTTCCTTCCCCAATGAAAAGCTTATGAAAAGATTGCTTCCATCCAGTCTCTATATCCTTCAGAGTAACAAGCATGAGACCTTCCTCATCCTTAATGCATCTCACTTGAGAAAGGTCTTTAATCTTTCTTTCTCTTGCTTTGGCAAACCTGAATATATCCTTCTGATCCTCCGTAGAGTCGGGATTTTCGATAACTATTCTACTAAAATAAAATAATCTAGCATTAATATCAACTATTTGTATACCTTAAATCATATAGTCAATAGTTGTTTCCTAAGAGCTAAAATATAGATAAAAGCGTTAAAAAATGAAAACAAAGTGTTTGAATGGCTAGATATATAGTTTGGGGGGGTTGGAAAAATAAGAGTGGCATTATTGTCCCGTCGATTTTACTGACCATGTGAAGAGATGGAGTGAGTATAATTCTCTGATTGAGCCTAGGTCTACTGCAATGAGGATGATGAGGACATGGAGCATCTTTTCTTCAAATGCAGAACCTCGGGACCTATATGGGAGAGTGCATGGATTCAATGGCTCAAGACTGGCAATAGTGCGTCTTTCTGGAGCTCCATTAGATCAACTTGCGACAATTCACACGAGGATGCTTCTCCAGCCTTTATTCTTCTCTGGGCGATTTGGTGTGCTAGGAATGAGAATATCTTCAAGGGTTTTATGTAAATTTGTTGGTTTAGAAACTCGACATAGATTACATGTATTTTTTGTGGTATGCTTTTTCCTTAGTGCAGTGTTGCTTATTTTGTGAGCATGATGTCAAAAAAAATACAGCTCTCACATGAAAGTTTAAGAATAGATGATGCTTTGGTGAATTTAAACCTTATGGTGAAAATCTTATAAAAATTATTTTGATCTGCAGTACTGACGAGCACTCATGGAGTAGATCAACTGATCTCCTCTTAGATGTTGCTACTCACGGCGAAAATAGTGGCTATGAGGTGCCTTGCCTCATTGTTTCTGCAAAGGATGATCTTGATCCATATCCGCTGGCTATACAAGATTCAACAAGGGTATGATTTCATGGAAATCATTGAATGCGTTCATTTGAATGAAGCTATGCTGCCCACACGATTGAATACTTTGCTTCTCAATTATAATAAAATCTGGTTTCTTGCTCCTTTTTTTATGTTGTATCTTTCATTTTTTTGATTCAAAACAAAGCATGGTCTTATCATCTTTTCTTCATTTTTTTTGACTTTCATAGTATCTTTTATTTTTTTTGGAACTTGTAGGTCAGTCAGAAAATGGGAATTGAAATGCCAATACCGGTGAGCATGAAACTAGGAGAACTAAACAATGTCTTCCAAAGAATTATCAATGCTGCGCAACATCCGCATCTTAGTATACCTGAGACTGAAGCTGGGAGAAATCGCAAACAATATCGTCGGTTTATCAATCGTTCTCTTGTTTTTGTCTCAGGTATATTCTTTCTCACAAAGTTGTTTCATTTTTTTGGAAGTTGCTACATGCCATATTAACTCCATTTTTTATAAGGCATCCATTAATCAAGCAATGCTGAAACAAAGCTTAGTTTTATATTGTAGCATATTATTTATCTTGCTTTATAGTATCTTTGAATATTCAAGGTCCTCCATGATTCTATTTTGAAAGAAAAAAGGGCTTGCACTGCATAGGTGTGTGCGCTAAAACTTCATCATTAATAACAAATTAAATACAAAGCTATAATTAACTTATTATACTTACAAGCACCAACTTTCAGCTAGTGCCCTTGCATGTGCAATAACATCGTCGTAGACTCGTAGTACAAATGCTCCCTGCGAAATACCACACCATTCCTAGCCAACCATAACGACCAGATAACATTGGTTATAGCATTTCTCTTATTTTCTGAACCCCTCCAATTGGCGCCTATGGTTTCCCAAAAACTAGCTTCGTAGTCCATCTCGACCTGGTCTCGACCAGATCTTTTCTAGACCTCTATGGAACCTTTGCAAGAGAAGAAGAGGTGATCAACATCTTCAACACCGCTCGAGCACCCAGGACAAGCAACATTTGTATACTTGTATTCGGAAATAGATGAGCACTCCGAGCTCCACATCTCAAAATCCTGAGAAAGACCTTAACATGCAAGGGGATCTTCCACCTCTAAATTCTTTTGCAATCATTAACTCAAACACCAGGATCAAAGGGCATAGCTCCCATGATGGACCTATACGCCTTACCCAACAGAGAAACACCCATCAAACCAATGTCAGCAGTCACGGCCGTCATTGGGGCCATCCTGATCCTCGGGAACCGTCAGCATCTCCATTAAGTCACCGACCATTTGAACCGAGAGCTCGGAACTAAACGAAAGAATAAAAAGACGTTTCCAAATGTCAGCCATGGTAGTGTCGGGATCCACAGTTAGGGACACCAATCCGGGGAATCTCACAGTTAAAACTCTTCTATTTTTAGCATTGGTTTTTTTACGGGAAGGCTCTCCCTGCCATATATTGTCGATAGAAGTGGTAGGGGAGGAATGCGTGAGGGAAGTTTCTGTCTTTACCCTTTGTTAGAAGAGGGTGGTGATCTACAAGGATTGCAGCAGCTGTTCCAGTCAAATGTTCTTTTCTAAAGTTAGAAGGGAACCATGGTACCACCGTATACGACAAAGTGGGCATAGCAAACTCATAGGATTATATCACCAATGGAAGCTTTGTATATTGGATTGTCCTTTAGTTTGCTTCCTTGTTGACTTGTGTGCCCTATGTTTCCGAATGTAATTGCCTCATCTTCCAGCAAGTTTTCTTGGGTGGAATTGTTCAAACATTGCAGTAATTTAACTTTGTGATTATCACATATGTTAGTATCATCTTTAGAAGTGCTAATGATTTTCTGGGTATTGTGGGGACCTAATCTTTGAGCATTGCACTTCATTCTGACTATTATCTGAAGTATACGTGGATGACTCCTCCCTTTTGCTGTACTACCTTTTCTTTTTCAAAGTTGTATAGCATTGCCTTTGATCTTCTGATTATTATGTAAAATACATGCATATGAATACTCTCTATCTTACTCGTCCTTTTCCCTTTTCAAATAAAATTTGTATCCCTTGTGTTAAGGAAGAATACTACTGGTGCATTTTGCCGAGTTAGTTTTTCTGTATGAAGGTTAATAAGTTAGAAACACATCTTTCGTTTTGAATGCAAAAGCTTCTTACAGTTTTCATTCAAGACAATATGGGTGGTCGAGTGATGGTTGTCTTTTGCTGATATGGCAAAGAAATCTGATTTTCGGCAGTTTACGTATACGTTTTGACTTCTGTTACAGATTGACTGGTTGAGCTGAAGTCTTCGATGCCAGTTTGACTGGTCAGAATGGGTGATATTTTTTGATTCCTAGAGCCTTGGCTTCGTGTATTCATCTCCTCGTCTACCTATCAGGAACTCTTTTTTCTCATCAGTTCTTGTTGTTGTGAACAGACTAGCGTACTTAGCATTTGAATAAGCTGAAATGCACAGATGCCCATGGTTGTTGAAATAACCTTTTAGGTATGTGGGAATAAGGCATGCATCATTCCCATGACTATAACAAGGATTCTCCATGGTTGAGGATGACGGCAAACAATAAAGCTAATATCAAGTTTGGTGACTGTCAGATTCAGACAATTTAGTAATAATGCCCTTGTTGTCTGGTACCATTGATGGAGGATCAGTAGTAGGCATGTACTTAAAAAATATCAATTAGTAACATAGGATGGCTTGCCTCCCAACATGCTTGCTACCTCTCCAGGGCATGTTTCCTCTAAAGAAAGAATCGTGTCCTTCGAGTTTTTGAAGCTTTCTAAGATCCTTGGTTGTGAAGATCATCTACAAAAAGTCCTTCGACTTGTAGAATCTATGCACTGTGGTCTTGTGTCATTTGCAATATCATATCAACATAAACAACTACCATCACACTTCCACTCCTTTTCCGGATGAAGACGGCATTCTTGCGGCTCCATATAGTTAAGTCTATTATGGCTTTCTTCAGCTTGCTTACATTGTTCTCAACTTATAGCTAGGTGGTTGGGAAGTAAATACTTTCTCAGTAAGGTCTCCTTAATGAAATGCTTTCCATATGCTTAGAAAAGGAGGCCAGCTCTTGTTAAGTTGAATAGAAAGGATAATCCTAACATATTTGAAACTAACCACATGAGTGGTCTCGAAGCATGCTATTGATTTCAACTCCATATTTCTTTAGAAAGCCTTGGCGACATGGGCATGCTTTTCAGACAGTCCATTGATCCATCAGCATGATACGACAACAGATGCCCTTTGGCCTTCGACCATAATGCATTACTAAAACACCGGAAAACATCTCGTCCCTTTGGAAATAAGATGATACAACTCAAAATTTTGAAAGGGAAGAAATATGGGGAATGAGGGGAGAATTAAAAAAGTCTCATCATGCCAAATTTGGGAGGAGAATGCACAAAGTTACATGGGATGAGAAGAGGATAGCACACCACGCCACACTAGGGGAGAGATCATAGTGGTAGACAACAAAATTGTCGGGTCTAAGAGGAGAAAGGAAGTAATTACTCAAATGTAAATTAAATGTAGGACTAAATAACTTCACATAATTGTTGTCCTTTCATTACACGTGGTGGTTGCTTTATATAAAGAGAGTATACCATCTTATAGGAACACCTTTTCAGCAAAAAGACAAAAAGTAAAATTCTTCCATATTCAAAAACTCATCTATGGATGATATGTTCTCTTTTTTGGTTCAGTGGCGTCTTCGTGAGGGAGAAGAGAAGGCTAGGAGTGATGTGATGGTGGCTTCACCTTGGTAATCAGCTCTGCTGGGAGTGATGGTGAAATCTTTCGGGGTGGTTGCACTTGCAGTAGGGTTATCAGGGCACATAGGTGTTTGTCACGTGTGGATATTGGAAGGGATTTATGCCATGCAACTGGGATAGACATTTGTTTTGCACGTTTTGGTGCCAACAAATGTTGCAATAGTCCGTTGACTAGGCTGTTTTGTCTGACGAACTATGTTTTGATGGGGTGACTGAGTGTTCGGTTTCTGACCAAATAGTCGGTCTGACTAGACCCCCCAGTTGATTGATCGACCTACTAATGAAAAAAAGTAATAATGTAATTACAATCGGTTATGTAGGTATACACATCAGAAAATGAAACAAAGACGTAACAACTATAAGGGCCAAAATGCCATATGATGCTATCACTATTTCATGTCTTTGATTGTGGATTGGATGCAACCTATGCTTTTCTGAATCTCTGTACAAAGCTGTTATATAATGTGTGGATGCCTTATGAAGTACATAACCACTGGAAACTCGTTGTTGAAGCTGTCAGCTAATGCCAACTGGCTGCCTAAGTTGGATGATTTACTGATCTGATGCTGGGAGATTTTCAATCTGATTTTGTTATCTTTTTTGGCAAATACAAAATTTGTTTCTACTCTTTTTAACAAGACATGCTTAAGTCCCTGAGAGAGTCCTCATTCTCACATGCTTGAAATCCCATTCCGCCGAAATTTGAGATCATGGTTTGGAGTTGGGAGCGAGTGAAGATTGATTGGCATTTATCTTGGGTAGGCTTTCGAGTTGGAAGGGGCAGACGCGAGAGAATTTGCTATCTTGATTCCCACGCGTCTTTCCGCATCCAGTTGTACCCAATCTTTCTGCATCCACTTTTTTAGTCATGTGTTACAAGCGTCTTTACTTTTCTTGTCTTTGGCTTCTCTTTCATTTGCTTCTTTTTTACTTCATTCTGTCAACATGACTTTATTGTAGTAGTCGAATCTAATGAAGGATAATTCTGGCTCTGAACGTGAATTATCCAACAGTGATTATCCAACATGATCACTGGATTAGCTATCCATTGATCATGTTGGATAATAATGATATTATTATCTGTGGATGATGCTTGGCAAGGAGATCCTATTGAATATGCCATGTCTCTTTTATGTTACCAATACCAGAAGATATTGCGGCTATGTTTATATGACAGTTTTTTTAATTGTATCATCTTCTGTCGGAACAGTTGGTGCAGCTGTTGCGGTTGTTGGCCTTGCTGCATACAGAGTCTACTCTGCTAGGAAGAACTCCTCCAGCTAAGTTCACCTCTACGGCGATGCATACGCATCCGGGCTTGTGGGGCTCAGATTTTACATTAAATTTTTGTTTGGTATTTTCATTTCTGGGTGGTGGGCACTGCTTAGAATTTTGCCTATTTTGGTTCGTGTGATCTCTTCTCTTCCCTTGTTCTCCTAAACAGTTCTCGATAAGGTCTAATAGAGAAGCTTGGAAATGGCCGAAGCTGCTGTTGAATAAGGTTATGAGCAGTGGGTGCAGTTTTCGTCTCTTTGATGCTATGCGTGTCTTACAGTGGAAAACTTAGGATGGCTTGCGGTTTCAACAACCGAGTTTCCTTTGAAGAGTTTGAGAAGAGGTTTCCAGTTTTTGTGGTTTCTCTCGCTCAGTTTTGGCAGTGAACTTTCAGCGAGTGATTGGTAGCCTTCATTACTTGATAACAATTGTACAGGCGAGGGAATCCATCAAATTCGATATAAGCTTTTGGAACACAGTATCTTCTAGCTTGTTTTTGAAAAAAAGGAGCTTTGGATACACGGTTACTGAATCAGTACTATTGCTAATTGCTCTCCAAACCCTTAATGCCTGGTGTAGTTTCAAATGGAACTGCAATACCAAATAACGTAAAGCCTACTGCCATAGAATTATCCCTGATAATGGCTAACATCAATCCATAGAGCCATCTAAATGTAGCTGGTATTTATCGTTTGTTATCGTTTTGAAATGTTCGTTTGTCGAGGTTGCTTGGCATGCCAGCCTCTTGGGGTTGCATCAGATTATAATACCCAAAATCAATGCTTTCAAATGGACATTATACTTGGCCGAATTATGATTCAAAAATACATGTATAACTGAAGAATATGCAAAATATCCCCATTGACTTGTACACGCACGCAATTTAAATGTAGAAACAGATGGCCCTGATTAACATATCTAATCTTAAATTAATAATCGAAAGTTTATGCAATAATAAGATCGAATTTAATAAAAAAAATGAATGTTTAATTTCCGTATAAATGAAATGCATATATATATATAGAGAGAGAGAGAGCGGGGGGGGGGGGGGGTGGTAATGGGGCTGCTCCCTTGGGGCAGCCAACATGGCTGCCCTCGCGCCATTTGTGGCATTTTTTTTATTTTTTTTTCAAAAAAATATTGTCATGTATATTCATCCCTATATCCCTCCTATATGCCATTCGAATTTTGCCAGAAACAGAGACTCCTACGGCCTTTATCTAGACGCTCATTTTTTAACGGTAACATGATTTTTTAAATCGATACCATCTCGATGGAGGTCATATGAGTCTCTGTTTCTGATGAAATTCAAATAGTATATAGGAGGGATATATGTAGGGATGAGCATGGGCCGGGCCTGGGCCGGGCCATACAGGGCCCAGGCCCATTTATAATTATGGGCTTTGGGCCGGGCTTGGGCCCATTAAATTTTTTTTGAAGGCCTAAGCCCAAGCCCAGCCCATTTGTTATGGGTCGGGCTGGCCCATGGGCCATAATATCTCAAAAATAAATAGGCCTTATACAGACCAAAAACTTATGAGGCTAGACTTGGCGGGCCCATATACTTGGCGCACCGTCATTTGATTATTTTTATTGTAATCTTCATTATGAACATGTCCAAATAATAGAGAGTTTGATAGTTATCCTATTTTTTTGGATGGATTTGATCATATATATGATTTTATAGTACCTAATGGAAAGAATGTCATAGAGATATTATATGAACATGTCCAAATAATAAAGTAGAAGCAATCAACAAGGCTGCTGGCATGCAAGAATAGTAAACAAACAGATTGAAAAATGTACCTCAAGGCTCAAGTGGATTAATCCGTCGTCAACTCCCTTGTTAAATCCAGATGTATATATTAAAGTAAGAGATCAAAGTCTGGAGACATATGTCGAATCCAATTTCTGCAATGAAGAAATAATTTCCAATCAATATGTGTATTACCGAGATGAAGTAATGTGAAGATATCATAAGAATGACCTGAAAAATAGATACCTTGAGAAGTAAACATCTCGATCTTCCCGCTCCTTTCTGTCGGGTACCTACAAGGCTAAAGCCTACAAATACAACTCAATCTTTGACGAAGGTGCACTTCGTCATGCGAAGATGCAAATAATGAAAAACAATAAAACATTCCAAACAATAAAATAAGGATCCCATAGTTCATATTTTATAAAAACAATAATGAAAAAACTTCCAAATTGCGCATTGTTCATAAAAACTTTAAGAAGGAACAAAATAGATGTTTCACAAAATCCTCAGAAAGATGAAGTGAGCTTTTCACACAATGATTCCACAATTTCCACTTTCCACCCGTTAAAATATTTTAAGAAAGGTTAGATAATAAATAGTGATACCACTAAAACTTGTAAATATTTATTAACATCAAACCAAATGGATTTTACCTGGCATAGTCGGACTTGCTTATCAAATTTGTTGACAAACTAGTTGGAAGGTTCATTACATCTTGGATCTAAAATAAAGATAAATATTTAATAGATATAGTACAATGGTAATAGAGAATATTGATTGAATTTTAAGTAGATACTAACCAAATTCATTCTCTTGTAACTCCTCCTCGTCATCTCCTTCATACTCTGAGTTCTCGGACTCATCCGCACGGATCCAGTCTCCTGCGCAAATCAATGCCTCCACCGTTTTCGAATTAAGTCTACTACGATATGTATCAAGAACTCTACCGCCCGTACTGAAAGCACTCTCAGAAGCTACAGCGGACACAAGTATTGCCAGAATGTCACGAGCCATAGCGGATAGGATGTGATACTTGCTCTTGTTCAATTCCCACCACCTCAGGACATCAAAGTTGTCACCCTGCTCACTGTCTGCAGAATGATCGTCTAAATAGATTTCAACCTCTTATTTTCCCGTATCACAAGAGCCGCTCACTTTTTTCTGTTTAAAGAACTTGTCTAGCATTGCCCTGTTTCTCATTGTTGGACATAATACATCTTCTTGACTGGATTTTGATGTGGACATTTCGTGCGAAACACTTGCCATGTACTTAGAAGAGTATTCATCAAATAAGGCATAGAAAGTTTGACTAACCCGTTCGACATATTGCGCGGCTTCATCCCCGGGGTAAAGTTCTGAATAAGCAAATCTTATGAGGTCAAACTTGTAACGTGGATCCAAAATTGATGCCAATGCTAGAGGCAAAACAGTTTCTCTCTCCCTCCAATATTTATCAAACTTCACGTACTTTTTTGAAGCCATATTTCTGATAGCTACATCATCATGATTCAGAATAGTTTGGAGATGCTTCTCAATCTCAAAATCATAACAAAGAATAAATTCGCAGTTGAATATTTCTGTCCGGAGAATACCTCGGTGGCAACATAAAAGTTCTCCAAGATACCACTGACCATCTCAGCTTTTTTCCAATCACTCGCAGAAGGTGTGTCTGATAAATGGAAATCACGCCCCAAACGATTGAAAATCTTTTGATATTTGATAGCAGACTCAAGCATTAAAAAGGTAGAGTTCCACCTAGTGCTGACGTCAAGCCTCAAACCTGTTGTAATTTCAATCCGTTCTTGTTTGGCAAGGTCTTTAAAATCCTGCAATCTCCTAGTGGAATACTTCACATATTTAACAAGATTGCGGATTTTTGTTATTATTTCTTTGATCTCAGAAAGTCCATCTTGAACTACAAGATTCAAGATGTGTGCCCAACAACGGACGTGGAAAAAACGTCCACCCAAGAGTAGTGTTTCCTTCTGAGATAACTGGTCAACTAAATTCCGTACAACAACATCATTAGTTGACACATTGTCAACTGTGATGGTACATATATTCGGCATATTCCACTCTCTCAGGCGATTGACAATCATATCCGCAATATTCTCCCCTGTATGACGTGTGTAAATGACACAAAAGTACATAATCTTCTTTTGTAGCTTCCAATTGTTGTCAACATAATGTGCAGTAACAGCCATGTAACCTAAATTCTGAATTGATGTCCACATGTCAGTTGTGAGGGAAATTCTGCCAACCGATTTCAATATCGTCTTCAATTTTAGTTTCTCACTCTCATACAATTTTATGCAATCTCTTTGAAGAGTAAATCTGGACATAGACTTGTACTTGGGCTGAAGATTGGATACAAAAGTTTGAAACTTTGGGTTATCAATAACCGTAAAGGGCAATTCACTAGATATAATCCACCTCGTGAAATCATCCCTACTTCTATCTAGTTCAAACTTCCATGTAGAGATGGTGGCACTTCCTTGATCAGAATTGACAATGTTCAAAAGAGCCTGGGACTTTAAATGTTTGTTATAATACGGACAAACAAGGTTCAAATGACGATCGATGTGACTTGTCCCACCTTTTGCCCCGCAAGATAATTGTGCCTTACAATAATTACACTTGCACATCTCTCGCCCATTTAGCATCGACTTTTGTGACATGCTTCCAAACCCATGATTTTAACTGTCTTCCACGTTTCTTCTTTGTTAAAACCTCATTAAGTTCTGAAGGTTCCCCCAAATGAGTCATCGGAGGATTCTCATCAACTAGATCTTGCATCTCTTGATTACTGTCCGACATCTAAAGTTAAATACCAAGTTAGATTTTACTTTCCAAATTGATTTCTAAGAACTTTTTTTCGCTATTGTCATCCTTACTAAAAACTTAACACCAATGCCATTATACAATTCACTTACAACAAATGAATGTAAAATAAATCATACTATTATGACCGTAAAGGCCAATTGAGAATGGAGAAGTATCCTTACAATGGGGGAGACGACGAGACGTGTCACGCAGGTGTTCCTGAACTCTGGGGAGCCCTCGAGTCCTCAACCAGCCGCACGGGGGGGAGGTGCGGCCTGAGCGGCTAGCCGCAACCACCAGTCCCGCAGGTCAGGTGTGCGGGGACCGGGGGGGGGGGGGAGGTAGCCGCAGCCTGCAGGTGTTCTGGAGAGCCACCAGTCCCGCAGGTGTTCTCACCAGCCACCAATGGGGGAGACGGGGCCTGAGTGGGACTGTGGGAGGCTTGGGCGCGGGAGGGGGGGGGACGCGAGGCTGAGCGGGGCGGGGAGGAGGCGACGTCGGAGCGGAGCGGGCGGGGTTGGTGCAGGGCGGCGCTCAGGCAGGGATGGAACGAGGGAAGGGAGGGGGGGGGGGGTTCTCGAGTGAGAGGCTTGGGCGCGGGAGGGGGGAGACGCGAGGCTGAGCGGGGAGGAGGAGGCTGGGGGGGGGGGGGGGGGGGGCGAGTTACGGGCTTGCGGCGGCGTCGCGGGTCGCGGCTGGGAGGGAAAGAGGGAACGTCGAGGGTCGCGGCTGGGAGGGAAGGGAATCGTGGGTTACCCTAGTCGCGGGTCGCGGGTGGGAGGGAAAGAGGGAAGGGAAGTGGGAGGCCCCAGCGGCAGCGGCTAAGTGTTGGAATTTTACTGACTAAGGCCCGCCAAACCACATTTCGGGCTGAATTATGGGCTAATAAGTGGGCTTCGTGGGCCGGGCTAACGGGCCTATCTACGGGCCGCTATGTGGGCCGGGCTAGGCCCGAGCCCGGCCCAATTATTAAATGGGCTTAAAACTTCGGCCCAAGCCCGGCCCATACATAATTCGGGCTCGGGCTGGGCCGGGCTACGCAGGCCGGGCTTTGGGCCGGGCTGGGCCGGCCCAGCCCAATGCTCATCCTAGATATATGGATGAATATACATGATTTTATTTTTCAAAAAAAAAAAATAATAAAAAAACACGTCGAAATAGGGGGCGGGGCATCCCCATTAAATCCATATATATATATGGTTAAATGGGGCTACCCTTGGGGAGCTAACTTGGCTCCCCCGTGTTATTTCGCTTGGTTTTTTTTATTTTTTTTTGAAAATTTCTTCCGTGAATATTCATCACTATATCCCTATATTATGCTATTAAAATTTCGTGCGAAATAGAGACTCGTACGACCTTCATCTAGACAGTCATTTTTTGACGGTAACAGAATTGCTAAAAACGACCCTTCTGGATGGAGGCCGTAGGAGTCTCTGTTTCACGTGAAATTTGAATGACATAATATAGGGACATATTGATGAAAATCCACGAAAGAAATTTCATAAAGAAAATAAAAAAAGGGTGCGAAATGGCGCGGAGGGAGCCAAGTTAGCTCCCCCCATGGGACATCCCCATTTTACCCATATATATATGTAGGGAAAAAGGATCCTACACCGGCGGGTGCAGGAAACTCCCTACACCCGACCTAATTTTTCACTATTTTTTGATTTGTTTTGAAATGGAACCTTGGAGCATTTAGATCACAATGTATCACCATATTGTCATTCTAAATTCAACTTAATTCGAGACTTCTATCATCTCCATCAAGACTACCAAATTTTAGCGGTATCAGAATTGCTGAAATTGACCCTTTTTAGATGAGCATGTTAAGAATATTTATTTTGCATGAAACTTGAAACACTTATTCCCCTCAACATATTAAGTTAATCCCCCAAACTTTTAATTCAAAAAAAGTAAAAAAATAAAAAAGGGGTGGGAGCATGTAAGTTGGCTACACCAGGGAGCATACTCCCTTTTCCCATAAATATGTATATATATAGGAGAAACTTCAAATGAGACGGGGTTATGCTCACGAGGTTGCATTTAAGTAGTAGGTAACTTCCATTTTTATCACCCCGCAATTACTCATTTGTCTAAAGAATTGGAGCTAGACATGTTCCCAAGGCGGAGATCTTTGATGATCGCTCGCTTCGAGACAAATCATCGGGCGTTGGAGGTGATGAACATGCAAGTTCTTTTCAACTGAGCTACATAGCTACCTATTTCTTTTTTCAAAAGAATATATACCAGTTTGACATAAGTGTAATCAAGATACATATTTCTTTTTTCATAAGAATATATACCAATCTGACATAAGTGTAATCAAGATGACATGAATAACAGAAATATGTATAAATTGCATGCATATTTAAGTTCGTGTGTTTGCAAAACAAGTGCATTCTGACAGACAACTATAAAATCCACCATCACCAAAATGCACAAGTATAACGAACTAATATATACACCCAACTGAAATATATGACTACGAACCCGATCGACACACACTCAAGATTGTATAACAAACTATACGCGTTAAAAAATGTCAATTACACATAAAAAAAGAATAGAACAATTATACACACATGCATGTAAAATCTTGCATATAAATTCATTAGTTTTTTAAATTCATGTCCTCTTCAAACTTTGCCGATTTCTTTACGCCTACTACTTCATAACTACACATCAATCCCAATAAAGTATCTGTTTTTATACTTGCATCTTTATCACTAATATTCACAAGTCAAACTACTTGAGATTACGATGCAAGGACTAAAATACGTAAACTTTACAAATACATCTTAAATACTAAGATTTTTAAAATTTGTTTATTCCCTCTCATTTCACCTACATTCGTCTCTCTATTCACCCCCAACCCCCTCCCACGATGATGACAACTAAGAGGATGATAGAAAAGTGCTCTGATAATCTTTATTCCCATCTTTAAACTAATTTAACAACTACAAATACAGTTATTTCTTAGGGCATGTTTGGTTGCTGGGTTGGACTGAGTTGGGTTGGGCTGGGTGAATAGTAATCCGTGAGGAGGAAGTACCCTTGTGAATAGTAACCTGGGTTGGGCCAACCCTGCCCAACCCTGCAACCAAACATGCCCTTAGTATTATGCATGCAAATCTCTTCTAATAATAAAAGTCGATCAAATGCTGGTTAAGTTCAAATCACCTCGAAACTATTTTGATTTTCTCAGTAGCACATTTAGTTATACTTTTTAAAATTAACACAACAATAAACTCTCAATACAACATGATTGATTCAAGACAACACATAATTTGAATATTCATTGCCATTTTCTTCCGACGTTGAAGACATATCAACAGTTGCCAAATTATCTTTTATTCTAAAATTGGCAAAGTATGTCATATTTGTTATTAAAGGTTCATATAACAAAGAATTTTCCGTTGAATTTTTTTGTTAAATATGTATGAAAGATTGATAAATCCAACAACGATTATAAGAAAAAGTCAACAAATAATAATTATTTTATTCGTTGCAAGGAGTATCCTATACCCAATTTATCCCATGAATCCCCGCTAAGATCTACTACCCCATTAAAAACCCTTAGCATCTTTCTATACCAAGTTTAGACATATTCTTAAGTCTATCAATCCATTATCTAAAGGGATTTTTATACTTGTAATCATGTATACTTTTATATTTACCTACACAACTCTCGATAATTCATAATTACATACTTAACCCTGAATATTGCTTAACTCATAATCCGGTGTTAACTTCCATCCTTTTTCTAGTAAATTATGATGGATTCCATCAAATATTTAAATAATGAACTCTTTAAGTTCACGTTATATACAATTGATGCCACCTTTCCTTCCCCATCCCTTTTCTACCACATGTGATTATTAGCATTGGACCTCCAACACCATCTCGACAAATTCGAGGAACCCCCATCTTCAAGCCACTAGCCTGGATGGATGAGGGGGGCAGAGGAGAGAGGGTTGGAGGAGGGGGCAAAGTAAGAATGGAGGAGAGGGATCGAGGTGGTGGTGTTGTGTGTGTGTGTGGGGGGGGGGGACATTGGGAGGGGGTGGTGGAGAGGGTGGTGGGGCTGGTGGGGGTTGGAGGGGAGGAGGGGAAGAAGGTAGGGGAGGCAACTAACTAAAAATTAAAAGAGCTAAAAAAAAGTGGACGACAACCTTAGGATATGGTGTGGTTGTATTAATTCACATGAGTAGTTGAGTTATTAAACCAACATAATAGAAGGTTATGTATGTGACACTACTGAGTGACTATTCGAAGTTTCTCGTGTAATTATAAATTATCGAGGTTTATGTACGTAAATACGAAAGTATATGAAGGTAAGGGTGTAAAAATACCGTACTTAAATTTTTTCCTGGCTCACTGCATGGGATTATCAATGCTACTTCAGTTGTACTCACATATTTCCATTATGACAATTGACACTTCATTCCAGCACCTACTATTCATGACTTTATATCTTTAAAACTAACATATAAAAATTTTGTCATTCAAATTTCGACTCAATTGGAGATTCCTATCTCCTTCCTCAAGACTATCAAATTTTAATGGTCTCAGATTGCTGAAGTTGACCACTCCAGATGGAGAGTTTAA